>JAAAKB020000012.1:320149-332930 GCA_010014835.2 Apostichopus leukothele | reverse complement strand
AATTATATACCCACCCATGCAGTGTACTGTCGCAAGATTTTGGACGCTTTGTAAGTGTCACATCTTCTGCCACTGGGATATTCCTTTAAGTTCCTCATGGCAGAAATATTTTTTTTTTACTATAATTGTCGTTTTAGAACCAGATCTTGGAGGAGAATTTCCCATTCAGGATATGAGAACGGGTGAGGGAGGGTTACTTCAAGTAACAATGGAGGGTGTTGGCCTCAAGTTTCCACAATCAAAGGTAAGCCTTTGTTTTACTCTGGATGTCGTCTCTTAATGTCATATTCTGTTAAGTTTCAGTAAGGTAATAAGTCAGTTAGATTTAGAATTCGTCAGTTTACTGTCTCAAAATTTCCTTCCTAATTGCGTGAGATATTTCAGTATTTCTTAAAGAATTCCAATGTTGTTCTTTCCATTTATCGGATGGAATGGAATTGGATTCAAGACATTGACAAATGAAATTATTTGACGTATCGGTCATGAGATATCTCGGTAAGTCTCTAATAAAATTACATTGCAAATACAGTATGTCAGGTTCAAGAATCACTTGAATAAAAAGAAGACATCTTTCCAAGTTTTCCATAAATGAGGATGTATCTCAAAAAGTAACCTTTTGATTGTTTTGAAGCTTTAGGTTGTGACCTTTGACCCACTGAAAATTAATATGAGATTTGACAGCTTTATTGGATACATCTGGGAATTATGTTTTTTGACCTTGATATGTGTTAACTGAGATAAAATTGCAAATGAATAAAGGGTGGCAGTTTGGGAGAGGAGGTGGCTGGGAGGTTGTTAATAACGTTCAACAGCATTTTGGGAAATCAAGGGTGGCGGTTTGGAGGGAGGGGGTGGCTGGAGTTGTTAATAACGTTCAACCGCATCTTGAAATCAAGGGTGGCGGTTTGGAGGGAGAGGGTGGCTTGGGTTGTTAATAACATTCAACCCCATTTTGAAATCAAGGGTGGGGGTTTTGGGGAGGGGGTGGCTGGGGGTTGTTAATAACGTTCAACCACATTTTGTATGTTTTCTTATCTTCTTCACTTCTCGTATGTTTTCAGGATATTTTATCAGTTATCTGCTCTATCATATCTTTCCTACTCTTTCTCATTGTTTTGGAATGCTTTTATCACTTTTTCTTCGTTAGATTTTTTTTTTTTTCGTCTCTTTTTTTATGGGTTTCATTAGTTCCAACGCCTGCTTTGCTTGATCATACTTTCAGTCTCACTACTCAAAGTCTAGTGCAAAGCATCATGGGATTGCATATTATGTTTGCTTGGCTGTAATTTTATTGAAGGTTTTTTTTGCCTGCAAAATGCTTAACTTTGTGAGGGTCTTCTTTTTAGAACAGATAGTAATTGCATCAAAGTTAATGATTACTCCAGAAAAAAAAGAAATCCAAAAGTCCCGTGCGTGAGTTCTTGTGGTGTAATAGATCTAGCCGTCTGACCATTTTTTTCTTCTTTATGAAATAAAGCTTTCACAGTTTCAGGTAGTTCATCAACTTAGCTCTAAAGCAAAACAGCAGGTTTTTTTTTCTTTTTTTTAGAATTTCCGTCATCCACCATCACTTTGAAAGTCTGGCTTAGCTATTCAAGTCGTTCTTTCTTGATTTAGAAGAATTGATACAGGAGATCGGTCTGAATTAACTATTAGTAGCAGGCATTATCAGAAGTACGCATGTTATGGTGCAGTGTACAGGGGCTGATCCTGGATTTTAAAAGGAGGGGGATGGCCCATTGAAGATGACTACATGTAGTGGGGGGGTGGGGGTTCCCCCTTCATAAAATTGAAATTTTAGATGTGACATGGTGTATTCTGCATTCTGAGGCATTTTAAGCCATGAATTAGGTCAAATTATGCTAACCAAGTTTTCAGTTATTTTTTTCTAAGGTGTTGAATAGGGGGATGTAAACTGCCAAACCAACTGCCCCCCTTCCCCACACACCCTGGATCCTTGCCCAACATCGCTGTTTTTCAAACAAGATGTAAATAGATAGCGAAGAAACTTGAAAGGCTACATTTTAGATCATATGTTGCAAAAGTAGTTATCGATCGACTTAAGTATCAGCTTGGTTTAAAATACCTTTAAATATTGAAATTTATTTAAACATAAGTTCACCATTAATATTATGTACAGACTGTGTTTAATTTGAAATAGCAATTTAAAATAAAATGTGCACTAACAAACCCAAAACAAGTAAAATTTTAAAGAACAGGTTTTGTTTTGACATAGCTTAAGACAGCGAGATAAAGAAATAGTTTTTGTTTTATTCGATCCGAAATACTGCATTAAAAAATTTGGTGCACGAAACTCTAGCGCCCTAGTTTAACTTAGCTTTAATAACAGCTGTGGACATGAAGAGAGATACGTAGGAAACACAAACACTTAACATAAACATAAAACCTACCGGCTTTGTTGACCTCAAAAACCTTTTTTTCAGAAGTTTTTTTTTAAATTCCAAGATATTCATTTATTGGAAACAGCCTTGGACTGTTTTTCGCATAACATTATCTATCCTCTTTGGGAAACCATCTCGGGAGATCTGTCGTCGTCTCAAAGAGCTTAACATCTCTATTCTTTCTCTTTCTCATCGTTGCATCATGTTATGACCATGTCATCCAAAGGACTCTGAGGTACTTGCATAGATTTTGTGGCTTTTGATCCATTTGCTTGCTGACATATTGTGCCTACAACTGAACTTCTTTCATTCTGTTGTTTATATTTAACAGCCGTATTTGACAGAAAAAAAACATTCTGAGATTTAACCCCCCACTCTCCATTTACCCCCCACCCCCCTTCCCCCAACCTTTTTTTTTTTTTACTGACAAAATCTCTTTCCTCTGTGACCCTAGTTCTTGACTATGTTTTTTTTTTTTTTTTTACCAAAGATGAACCTGAATCCAATTTTTTTTTTTTTTTTTTTCATTTTGCTACCAAAATTTGAGTGTATGAGGTCTCCTCACAAAGTTAGCATGCTCTCCTTAATTGTTTTGTGCACCTTGAAATTTCCAGCTATTTGTCAAACCGACTATTGTACTGCAAGTGAATTCTTTGACACCTGTTGACAGACATTCGTCTGTTTTTAGTTTTTCCTAGTTGTTCTTGATGTTTATAGTTTGTGTTTGTTTATTGCTTCTTTTTTCTCCTTTTTAATTTTTTTTTTCACTTTTCTTTCATTTTTTTTCCATTTTTTCCTTCTTTTTTTTCCTTTCAGAATCTGGCAAAATGTTGTTACCTTATTAAGATATCTTTCACATCTTTTCTATGCTTATCATGCTTGATTGATTGATGATGCTTTTGTGGGTTTTTAATTATATTAATTAGCTGGCTGTAAATTTCTAGCAAGTTGCGTAGTTAGTTGTTTGGTTTTTTGTTTTTGTTTAGTTGTATAGAACTAAGTTTAGATCTCTCATTTTACTGTTTTTAATGTTTCGTTGTTTCTCAATGGTTTTTAACAAACCTTCGCGACCTATCATTGCATCCTATTCCAGTCTTATGTAATGTGAGTGTCGTGCAGTACTTCCTGTTGCACCCGAAGCCAGAAAAAAATTCACAGATTTTCTGTGTTTGCGTTTTGATCTGAGGTAATACAAACAACCTCTGATGTCTTTATTTTCCCTTTTAAAGGGTCTGATTTGTGACAAAACTAATACAATCTAACAGAACTGAATCCACATTAGTTTAAATAACAATATGTTTAATGTTGATATAAGGCTTGTCTGGGTCTTGTTTGATTTCTATCGTTTTATTGTACCATTTAGCACATAGAATATGCTTCTATTTACAGAAGTTAGGCCAGCTCCCATTGTGATTTGCGGCGGTGAATGCAGTCAAGTAGGTCCCTTAAAGGAGTATACAAGGGGAAAAAGCAGCAACGACCATCATTATCCTCTGTGATAGAGACGCATGCATTGAACGAAAACACCACACACGCTTATACATGCTTTGATCTCAAGGCTTAAGTCAGCGCGCAAAATGCTTTTAGGCCACGAGCCAGCCCACTCCCCTCTTCCCCCCTCCCCCCTCCAAAAAAATGACCATTCTAATGCCACTGGAATATGTCTGGCTCTGCATATTCCTCATTGCTATGAGTTCATAAGTTGTTGACTTGAAGAAGCAACACTACAGTCTCAAGATTGATGCAAAGGGCCACAGTGTCTAGAAATGTGATAATTTAACCTAAGAAACAATCTCATGACCCATTGTTAATCCTGTGGGATCCAAACATTGGGTAGGGACCCATAGGTTGCTAAAGGTCGGTTTACTTAGGTTGTTTGTCAAGAAGCTACACTGAAGACTGGAACATGTATAAATATCACCATCACAGAGACAGTCAAGTGATTACATTCTTAGTTTCTCTTTCCTTCTTGGCATATGTATGTTCTTCCTTTCTGTGGCAGACATGACATGATATATATTTGCAAATGGTAAACATTGCTCAAAATATCAATGATTGCTTTAACATCACCTAATATTGGTATTGTATTCACATACTTCTTTACAAAATATGAGGTGGAAAATGTATGAACGCTAATAGGTATAACCTTTTAGTGTCATTATATAGATACAATGTATGTATACTAACATAAACATGGTGTCTCCAACATACAGTAGCCTAGCCTGTAAACCAGCCTAACTAACTCTGTGGCTGCAGTAACCTGTACACTGTACCTACCAGTTTAAATAAACCAGCCTAACACTGAGGCTCCATATAAAGAAAACATGTGGAAGACATGTGTGGTCGGAACCAATCAGATGCAAAAATCTCATGTTGACACATGTAGGCTATACATATGGGTCTGAAACATGAAAATGAGTGGAAACATCTTTGAAAAGTGTGACTCGGCGAGGAAACGCTGTATCTATATGCGTGGCAGACTTGAGAGAATTAACTTCATTGGCAGCCGTTCAAGAGACGAGTTTGTTAAATTCTGTCATTGAAACCCATTTGTTTTCAGTGACTAAGACACAATTTCATGCAGTTGTTGCCACAGTTTGCCACATATTTCAGTGTCAAATTTTTTTGCGCTCTCAACACTTTTACTCAGGAGTTATCTTTTGGTAATGTGTAGCAATGGTTGTAAATCAGCAAGTGTTAGTTTTTCACTATCGTCATCCATTTTTTTTTTTTTTTCGGCAAAAATGTGAATAAAACTAGCATTTCTCATCCATGTTTGATACTACCCTGAATGGTTTCTTTCAATGGTACATTTCAGTTGTGTACCTAAAATGCAGGTTTCTGAAAGTTATGTCGTAATAGCTTTGTGATATTTTTCATTACTTAATAGTTTTGTGTTCTAGAACAGGATTTATAGAACAGATTCATTTTCGCTCGAAAGAAATGAAACGAGAGATAACCATTGATTTTTTTTGTTTTTGTTTTTGTTCTATTTTCCAACAGACTTTCATTGAACTGAAAGACATTAAAGAATACAAGACAAAGAAAGATGTGTTTATGCTGGTTGAATTCAGTAAGTGACACTCTTTACGCTTCCTTGTTTTTTCTCTTTTTTCTCTCTTTTTTTTCTCTTTGTGTTCACCATGCTCATTAACCTGTCTGTATTCTGTGTGTGTTTTTGTCCCTTCTGTTACTGTTACTTGTAATTTAGCCTTTGAAGAAGATCCTGCTAGGATCGAAACGTCAGGCTAACTTACTTTTACACATCCTTATTTTTTTGACAGAAATATATTTGAAGGAAACAAATCCATTGTGAACGTTGCAAAGTAGATCATACTCAACATATTGATGGTCTATTGAAACAACCGATCGTGTTTGTTGGTAATTGTTTGCTGGCAGTACCTCATCAAGCAAATAACTTGATGAAAATATCTCGCGTAGGGGGTCAAAGTTTATTCTGCGATTTGTTTTGTGATTTTCAAATACAATGTATTGATCCAGGCTTCTCATTCAGCTGGGAATATTTTTGACTGGAATGTCAATGTTGCAAACTCTCCAACTGGCACTATAAAACGGTTGTACCTTTTCATCTCATTTGATATTAACCTCTTTGTTTTCACTGAATTTGCAATAATTTTTATAGTAAATGAATATAATATTCTCCCCTGCTTTCATTCTCAGATCAACAGAGCAAAGGTAATGTCAGGCACAAGTTTCAGTCCAACATGGCCCACGAGATTGGATATGCAATGCTCTGCGTCTTCTCATACATCGCAACCGCGAAAAACTCCGAAGGGAACACGCGCAAGGAGATGGAGGCTAGAATGGCCGGGAGAAGACGAGAGTTCATGACCACGCCGTGAAGGAGGAAAGGCGATCTGGGTCGTGGATCGTCGCGATCTTGTGACCTAATGAAGCGTAAAGATCGGTCTTAACGTAACTGTTTTCGTGGAGATATAATCGTCAATTATCAAAAGTTAACTAACTTACCTGACTTGCTGTGTTGAAGCAGTGTTGCTTGTGCACTTGCCGGGCATTTCATTACATCTAGTGTAGAAGCTAGGAGGAGAGTGAGTACTACGTCATGTCAAGGGTCTGGTGCTCAAAACTCACAGCAAGAGGCGTGAGTTTTAAGTTTATACTCACACCATAAATGTTCTTGTAGTTCTCTTGCAAGTCTGCAAGAGAGGTAAGTTTAAGTGGATCGGACATCCCCAGTTCCCGGGGACAGTCTCTCGATTCCATCGTACCATCAAAGGTTCCGACGGAATTGTTTCCCGGGATAATCGTGATGTCCCGGGAATATGCCCATATTCTGTGAAAAAAGGCCGCGTTGAATAATTCAGGTTTACCTGTATGGCCTTTCGTTCGTACAGACAGCTGGAATGTAAGATTTGATTGTTTACAATAACGAGCATAGAGGTAATCCAAATCTCTTAATAATTTTGTAGCATGAAATTCATGTGGTAAACTATTTTTTTTTTACAATTAGCTGCTTCCTGAATAAATAAGGGGAGACTTCCAGTTACCACCAACTTTTGTGGCACTTTAATTTTATCTCAAAATACAAAAATGTTTGTTTGGTGTTTTGAGGTGTTCTATAATTTGGCATTTAACAACAAACTTCTTTGAAAACATAGCACCGCCAAAACACTATTAACAGACACTAAAAATTCTTCCCCAATGATGTTATCATGTGTGGGGAGGGGGGGGGGGGGGAATATCATGTCCCTGGATTTCTTGAAAAATATGGTCGTTATAATGAAAGCAATGAAACACATTAATCTGCAGATGTTTCCTTGCTATGGGTTCAGGCTCAGCATTCATTAATAAGACCAACTTGTAACCCGCAGACAAGTTATATGTTACTTTTGACTCTTGCCATCGTAAGACCCAACATTCCGTTCTAATGATCATTTGGAGTGAGTAAAAAAGTGCTCATCTACTTCAAAAAGCCTGTTTAGGGTAAATATATCAAAGTTAGAATGCATGAATGAATGTAGTAGGATCTGCTTCCAAGGCTAGCGGAAACGAAAACAAACTAAGAATACGTCAAGAAATTATCATTCCCTCGTTTTTCAGTACTAGATAGGCCTACGAACATGGCACAAAGTTAAACTCACAAACTGTGTATTTTTCACTAGGCTATTTTTTTTTTTTTTAATTTATTCCAGTATAAATATAAATTTATAAATTGGATAAGAAGTACATAAAGGAAACATATAATTACAGTGATAAGTTAGAGGTCAAATTTGAAGATATTAAGTATACTAAAGATATCAATACTAATCCCATCTTATGTATTCTTACTGCTGATATTGTTATTTACTTTATGAAAAAATACTTAATATTAGGATGTGTATTAGGGGTGTCTAATTTTAAAGTACAGCACAATCGCTGCATGTACATCTTTGAAACAAAACCTTTCATATTAAAAATAAAAGTTTTGCCCATCTCAAAGTGGTCATGTGATCTTGGCTACAATTACTTGTTGATAGTTGCTGAGTTAATTTATTTCATATTTAGCCTCCTCACGGTGATTAAATATGTTGTCCACTCTCGAAAGGTTTACAGAAGGTGAGAGAATTTCTCGCCTTGCAGCATGAAAATATAAAAACCTAAGTAAAACCCCCCCCCCCCCCCCCCCCACATGAGAAATGTGCAAATGACGATTAACAATGTTAAACTTCCATTAACTCTTCACATGTGCGGACAAGAAAGGTTAAGTTCCAAAGAGTTTAGGAGGTCTCGTTAAGAATTTTTTTTTTTTTTGTAGATAATAAGAGTTTAAATTTTATGTTAAATGTAGCCACTTGTTTTGTAATATTCAGGTATCTGTCTTTAAATGACAACCAAAATTGATTTGTTTTATTACAATTACGTTCAGAAAAATTAGTTCTGACTGATTCTCTACCATAGTGAATAAAAAAAATGTCATTATATAAACATTTTCAAAGTTTTTTTCTGATTAGAAAACATATATTTATTCCTCTACGTCATCTACTTCAACAATATCCCTTTTCTTCATTCAATAAAGTGCAATGTTTTTCTCAGTCCATTTTGTATCCTTTTCAGGTCGTTTTCATTGGTTCATTCTTATCTCAAAACTGGTTTCAAATTTCACCGATTTTAACACCAAATATATCATTCATTAAAGGGTTCTACATAAGTGTCACCTCGTACATTCATTTACGATAATAACACTTTCATCATATATTTTATTCTTAAAATATTTCTCGACAATTAAAAATTAATTTCGGTTGAACAAGTTGTCGATAGGTGCTGGTATGTGTGGTACTAATTAATCAATTATCTCAGTTGCTCACATATTGTTTGACAAACTTCATTACTTAGATAGTCCAACTTAATACAAAGTAATTACTGAAGCAGTCTTAAACCTCATTTGTGCAATGAAAAGAACGATTTGCCCCCCCCCTCCCCACCTGCCCCCCAAAGAATCCCTTTGTGTATCATGCAATGTTCTATTTCATAGAATTATGACATATAACAACAAAGAATGCTACGCAGAGACTGTTAACATATAGGAAATAGTGAGAGAGATTTATGCAAAAAAATTAAAAGAAACCTCACATGTTCAGTAAAGTGTGTCCACAAGGTAACAATTTGTTATAACCAGCTCTGAAAATCATACGATTGGCATTTTCATTTTATCTCTTTGTACCGGTGTGATAAAGCACAGTACATACTTTACTTAAGATCAATGTAATGACCATGATTTTAACAAGCAACACAAGATTTAGTTTTCATTAAGTGCACAAATGTAGGGATAACTTTACTTAATGGAGAAGTGGACTTGAATTGTTTAATAATTCCTCTCATGCAAGCATAGTCTGACTATTAGGACAGAAGCTTTCTGTTTCGATTCTAAGGGCAAAATATATTCTTGTAATATTAAACACACTCGAGGTTTAACATTAAACCATGCCATATCAGAATTAATTAATAACGAACATGATACCTTTTCATTGCGGTACAAAATCATTTCCTTCTTTAACCAAAAGGCACAGGGTATAGTGCCTAACTAAACGAAGGCACAGGCTATCGTTAATTCTTTGTTGATACTGGAACTAAATAAACCACTTGCAATATGATTTTCCTACAGCACAATCTAACAAATTAAATTTTCTTGGCTATTCACAAATGTGCTTTCTGCAAAGTGTGCAATAGGGATTTTTCTGATACAGGTCTATAATTAATTCATTTGTCAGATTATTTCATAAAAAAAATAAGGAAAAATAGACTTTTGGTATTATTCTACATTTAATTGTTCACACATTCATCCTTTTGACATTATATTTATTTATCACAGGTACAGGATTCTGTAAATTATTCCTAGCTTCTTTTCTTTCTTTTCCATTTCTTGTCTTTTCTTTTCTATCAATTTGACTCAAATTTAAAAGTTTTGTAGAATAAAGTAAGAAGTGAGCTTGTAGTAAGCAAAAAGAAAAATATTTTGGAAAAACAAAAGGGATGAGTATATGAATATAAGGCAAGTCTTTGGTGAAAGTGTTAAAACCAAACGCAGACACTAAACAATTATTAAATACTTCAAGTTGTATTAGTTGAGACCCAACTGTGGTTTTCAGGGGAGGCTCGCCATATATCCTGGTTAACAGCCATATAGTCGCATTAATATTGCTAAAAATAAAAAAATATATATCGTCCGGCCTGCAAACCAAATTGTCTCAAATTTCTTAAGCACTTTCATGCCGGTAGAAAATATGACTGTTTTTACGAGATGCAAACTACAAAAGAAAATATTTAAAAAATTGTACACAGCTAGTGAGAATAACTTATATGTGACTGTTTTGAAAACAGATTATATTTATAAAACAAACAAAAAAATTGCTTGTTATGCCAGATATTAGCCCAACATTCTTCACAGGAAAATGTGTGTATAATGGCACTACATGGTACTGTAGCAACAGTTAACTAACAGTAACCTTAAAGTGTGTGTTATGTCCTTCCGACAATACGGTCAATTTTAAAGGACAAATGTGGCCCACTTTGCAAGCAAAGAATTACGGTAACCGTACTTCAGACATGCTGATGTGTCAGTTCTTTCATGCTAGATGAAAACTGGTATCATCTCAGTAATTGAAAGGATATGTTTGAAGATGATGTGTAGGCCACTTGTAGTATATGCAATTGTTCTATTAAAGGTTAAAATAAAAGGTTTCGAAGCTAGTCCTGTTTAATTTACCCCTCTGACCGATGTGAGAATGTCTCTTGCATAGTGAGATTTCAGTTGTGATTATTTCTTGAAGAGGTTGACTGATGAAGAACGATATCAACTTAATTCAAGCCATTTAATTCCAAGTCAAATAATGTTAGCTGTATTAGTCTTGTCGTTATCATTATTTATTAATTTTTTTATGTTATTTTGTTTGCTTTGAAAAATCTCTCTGAGAACTCTTGCACAAAAATACTAGTAAAATAAAATTTTGAAGCTCGTCAAAAGTTATGGGGTTTTATTTTTCCATTCCTAAGTCTTCATTCCATCTTGTTGTATTCTCGGGTATTGCATTTCTACGATGTGGAAAACTTCTCACCAACATCTCATTGACTTAGTTGTGTTCAATAGGTCAAATATCTCGCAAGGTTTTTAGTTTCCCACAAACTCTGTGCTTATCATTGTCAGCATATGCACGTACAGTAGTAAGGCATTGTGTCAAAAGTAAAGACAATGAGGGGGCTGCAGCATCCTGCAGCCAGGCTGCAAAGGATTCCCACTGATTCCCACTGTGCCGGTTCCCACTGTGCAGGTGGGATTGCAGGTGGGATGATTCCCACTGTGCAGGTTCACACAATGATGACTGCTAGACAATACCTATTGTTTGTACTAGATGCAGCCTTGCTGCAGGGGATTTTGCAGCTGACTGCAGCGTTTCTGTTTAACATGTTGCATAGCACAACTCAAGGGAAGAATATCCATCTTGACGAGTTTCCTTCAATTATGTTGAGGTCATGACCTTTACCAAGTTAATTAATATTTCCACCCCATCAATATTTCAGTTCAATGCAATTTTAAACTTGACAGTAATTGTAAATTTGAGATTTCATAAATAAACATGTTTGGCTGCAGCTGTTAAAATAACTGTATCCCAGTCAGTACAATTTTTCTCTGAAAGCTTTGACGTTTTTTTTTCTTACTCTCAACACAGGATTGGGATAGATGTATGATCCATAATAACTCATGGGCAGCTTTATTCTATTGGTTATAGCCTATATGTATATATGGGACAAACATATGTTCCGCAATAACTCATGGGTAGTTTTATTCTATTGGTAATAGCCTATGTGTATATATAGGACAAACATATGTTCCGCTATAGCTCATGGGCAGCTTTATTCTGTTGGTTATAGCCTATGTGTATAGATAGGCACAAGCATATGTTCCATAATAACTTATGGGTAGCTATATTCTATTGGTAATAGCCTATGTGTATAGATAGGCACAAGTATACAGTATGTTTCACAATAGCTCATGGGTAGCTATATTCTATTGGTTATAGCCTATGTGTTAAGATAGGGACAAGCACATGTTTCACAATAGCTCATGGGCAGCTTTATTTTGTAAGTTTATAACCTCTGTGTGAATCCTATGTCGTTATGCAATGACATGTAAAGAAGTGATAATATGTAAGTCCAAGTGACTTCAATTTCTAATTTAATAAAGATATAAAAAGGTCTTATTATATCATCTTAAATTAGTCTTTTTTTTCTTCTGTTTTTTTTTGGGGGTCCATAATAAAGATGTTTTACCATTGAACTGCCTCTATGTATATACATGTATGAAATCATTATATAATTAAATGTATTAGCATATATCATTGTGTCCATGTTAAAACCTGTCCATAGCAATAGAAATGGCTGTTATCCTATTTTACTCTTTAGAGATCAGGGGTGGGTAAAACAAGATTTAACATTCAGAGGAATATATATTATGATTGTTGGTAGTACTACTTATAATGAGGTGTGTATTTTTTTTCTTTCTTCCCCCCCCCCCCCTATTTTGGAGTTGGAGCAATACTTTGTCAGATGTGTTATTTTTGTTAATATGTGCAGCATGAATATATGAAGAATAATATATGTGGAATAAAGTACTATTTGTGACAAAAAGTAGTAATTAAGAATCAGTCCGAGGAAACTTGTTTATAGACTGTAAGACATATTGATAGACAGGGGTGGGTGTGGCAGGGGGGGGGGTGTTACATTAGTTTCAATTGCAATGTGTATTTATATCAGTTTGGACTTTTACTTTAACTTTATTATTTGCCCAACAGTTCTCAAAAGTAGTCCTTTGTGGGCCAATGGTTTGGACACACAGCAGATGTCTACAGTATATATATATATAT
>JAAAKB020000012.1:293974-305231 GCA_010014835.2 Apostichopus leukothele | reverse complement strand
TTTGTTTTATTGCACAGAGAGTTGAGCTTGGAATGTAGAGGATGTTCGTTAGTAGTTTGAATATTTTTGACAAGTCTCACAAATTCATCCTTACAAATCAGTCTTACAAATTCATTCCTAGGGGGGTTACTCCTCATATCAATGTCACAAACTTTCTCATTTGTGTCGACACAGAAAGGGGATGAATATGATGTACTCGAGATCCATTTGCCGTGATCATATTGATGTGATAGCTCATGTACGTCCCTCTTTCGAACCCACTTTTATAGCTTTTGCGGCGTCACCTTCAAGTCCTAAGAATCCTGCCAGCATGTCTTCATGTCATTGACAGAAATTTATGGGTTAGATAGCTACATTAACCAACTTCCTTTCCTTATGTGGCAACAAGCAACAAGGCAGGTGAGGGGGGGGGGGGGTATGTGGACTGAGTGAACCTGTTCCTCTGTGATTGGTGTGGATTGCAAAAGGGGTCAACAATTTTCCTTGAGATTTAAAGGGATTTAGGTTTACCATAAGATCAAAATATTAAAATAATTTTTAGTTCATATTATTTGATAGGGGGAGGGGGGAATGTGAGATGGCAGGGGAGGTATCTTTATAGTGGGCTAGTAATCCATTTGTTATGATGTTTATATCTGCAACAATATATGTTTTTATCCAATTATGAATAGATGCATATATGAATATGAATTCAATCACATTCATTGGTGAACTTGTGAAATTGTAAACTTTGCAGTTCACCATTGTGTACCTTTGGAACCCTACCAAAATTAAAACTCAATAAACTTGCAAATAATAAGAGGTAAGAATTGAGGGCGAATGGCTCCACGATGTTCCAATCACATTCTGCTATTATCAGTCAAAAAAATAAATCTAACCCCTTGATTAAGCTTCATTATGCTTTCAATCTCGATGATCTAAACAATTTTTGTTTTTTTGGTAAATATTGATTAGTAATATAATCTCACAGTCATGACGAAAATATATATTTTTGCCAAAAATGATTGGCCCCATTTGCTTGTGTACAAAATTTCAACAAAAAAACGTTGGTGTCCCATCAAACAAATCGGAGCAAAACATTACTCGGACGCACGAAGGAACAGACCTTTCCAAATCCCGGACATTATATGCTGGGGTACGTATAATATTCACTCACTGAGCCCAGCACAATTTCTTAACCTACGTCGCAGAATACCGTCTCTGCAGCAGAGCGAGCCTCTCGAAATGGTCACATTTCGCAAGTATCCTTGAGTCATCGATTACTTTCTGGCAGAGTCAAGCGAATGTTGTGCACTTTGTCGGTTTACATTTGTTTTTTTCAATAAGCCAATTATGTATTAAGGTCAATATATCTATATATATATATCTGCTCACACATGTGTTCCATTAAGGTCTTGCTCCGATTGCTTTGATGGGACACCGATGTTAGTTTTTAAAATTTAAAAACATTTTTTACTTTGTTCGATCTCTGTGAAGCATCACGATGATGTGATCATTTACTGCACAGTAGAAGCAACAACGGTTGTAGAAATAGGGATCAGCGAGTTTGTGTCAAAATGGATATGCAAATTGAGGCTGTAACTTAGGCTCGAAACAGTTGATGCTATCAGCCTAATTAGACCTAGCCGTATTTGCATATCAGACTTAAAACGTCATTTTTACTAGCAGTCGACAATCCAAGTGAAAACGATTTTTCGACGAGTAAAACAGTACTCGAAGAAAATCATCACTTCAAAACTTCTGCGCCAGTTAATTGAAGGGATAAGAACTTAAAATGATGGGATGTGTAATCATTTCCTTTACTTCCTTCTCTGTATTGTTCAAAAGGAAGGAATTACCTAACCAGCTGTTTTTATAATATTAGCCCTGATTTAATTTGATTACATGAAGGTGTTATTTCTTTCGCTTCCTTATCTTAATTCTTCCTAGAATTTACATTTCGACGGCGGCATACAATATCCACACCCATCGATCCAACTTTCGGCCTAGGCTTTAGGTGAGTCACCCCTTTTCCGTTGGTTTGTGAAGGTCTCGCATCGTAACGTGACAACCCCTAGAAAAGACAAACCGTGCCAGTGGCCTGCTAATTTTGTAAATTGTCTCTTCCTGTTTTGGAAGATGTTTCTCGAACCCTTTACCTCGTTACACAACTGTCATAACTGGCTATGGCATGAACAAGGACTTCTGGGAGTTCAAATTATAGCTAAGACTGTTTAAGGAAATGGATTAGTGGACCCTCTTCAAGAGTCTCAGAGTAATCTCAGAGTCGCATCTTGGAACAATAAATGCTTTGCAAGTCGAGAAATTGAGGGTTGACGGTCGACCGTTCGTAAAGGGAAAAACAAGATGGCTTTGTAAAGCAGTCACAGATTTTTTCGTCATCCATTCGGAATGGAGAGGAACTTTTCAAAATAGTAGTAATTTCCACATTGGAATTGTTCCACGGAAGGACTCTCTGATTACCTTGGGATTAGCACACAAAATAATTAAACCAAGAAAAAGTGCATCACAGGTGAGAGGTTGGTCTGGTTTTTTTTTGGTTTTTTCAGGCGACATAATTTTGTAAGACAGAAAGAAAAAGGCTTAAAATGCAAGTTGTTGTGTGCCAGTTATACCAACTGTATAACCAGTATATAACCAGTATATAACCAACTATATAACCAGTTTCCCACAGGTATACATGTAGTTCAAGTTTACTTTGTAAGTAATACAAAATATTTTCTTCTCAGCCCATTTCCTTTTTCCCCGATTTTTGTTTTGGAAAAGACCAAAGAAATTTATGGCTAGATAAGGATTTAAATCATCGACCTCTGAATTACAAGCCCAGCATTCTTGTACCAACTAAGCTATCCAAGCCTTTAGTTGCTGGCAATCCCTATGTTACTATGTATATGGCCATTTCTTAGCTGGGGGATGCCAGTGAGAACCCCCCTGTACCTTGCGTTACCATGTAACCAGTGATCAGTTTCATTCAGTGCAACCCAGAGAGTGGTAGAGCTGGGATTTCAAGAGAAATCTGGCTTTTTTAGTACAATTATACAAGTAAAGAACAGAAAAACTGACCTGGAAATTACAAACAATGGATAAGAGCAAATAAGTTTATAAAAATAATAATAACATAATAAATGAGACTTTAATAGCGCCAAATCAGTAGACAAAAGTCACTGCTCAAGGCGCTTTACAAAGAAAGCAAATTAGTTTACAAGAGAACAAGTGAAAAGATGGGTCTTAAGTAAACTTTTGAATGTAGAAAGTTTAGAGCATGTTCGAATGTGAGCTGGTGAACTTGTTCCATAGATAAGAGCTTCTGTAACCATAGTTCTTCAAGCGTGGATTAGGAACAGTTAAATACAGTTTGTTGGAGGAACGAAGTGTGCGAGTTTGAATATACGGCAAGATAAGTTGCGACAGGTACACAGGCTGTTCCAAATGATGAGCACAAAAGGTGAGAAGAAGTAGTTTATACTGAATTCTGTAGCTGATAGGGAGCCAATGAAGTTCCTTCAGAAGTGGAGTGGTTTGGCATATATGATAGAACGGGAGGCTGGCCTGGGTTTGCATCCCAGTCGAGCCAGGAAGGTTTTCAGTTACATTCTAATCGATAGTCTCACTCATATGGCACCGTACCCCAGGTAATACATGGTAGGCCGCCGTTATGAAATCTTGACTGTTCTTCAAAGTAATACATCCAAAAATGTTACAAAGATGATTTTGCAAAAGTTATTCACACTTCCAGAAGTGGTCCCCAGGTCAACCGTAGCCTGGGAATCTGGATTCCCAGGGAACCCCACCAGTTCCAATATGTTGAGAGGTCAAAAGGTCAGGTCTTTAAGTTTGGAAGTCTACTGTGGCATATTATTATGTATTGTACAGTAAATAATATATACCTTGCCATGCTGTCATATTATGGGGTGATTGTGCCATGCTATACATGCTATGCAGTACGTGTATTACTCTTGATTGAATATCCTCCATACAGTACTAGTACAGTGGGTCCCACAGTGTATGCCTTGTTTGTGACAAGCTGTACATAAAAGGTGTTGGTGGCGGTAGCATAAAGCGATTGAATAGCATTGTACGGGGGTTAAGTACGATATGTATGACCGTCGGTGTTTAGTGTGAACTTGCGCCCTCACTTTGTCTGCGATCAAAAATCAAAGGAAACTCGGCTTTGAACATTCTGCACTGTTTGTTTGTTGTCGTGAGTGTGGCTCTAGGAAACTCTAGGGAACTCTAGGCATAAGCCTTAGATATGATTGTAAACAATTTGAAGAGATAATCCTTTTGAATGAAAAAATATGAGAACTGTATTTCAGCTATTACAAGATATGTAAACTGTTTTTGTCATACAATGAAGATTTGCCATTTTGACAGTTATGGGCAAAAGTAATTTTAAAGGTTGATGAGCCATAAAATGTTTGCTATCATTCAGGTGAAAGATTCCAAATCTCTAAAATATGATCATAAAAGTACAGTTATATAAAGATTTGGATTGCAATTTATTTTTAAAACTTTTCTTCTCAATTCTTCTTTGAAAATATCTACATGCCTTCACAAACTTAATTTGCAACAGTATAATAAATTCAAGCTAAGTTTCAGTGCTTTATATTTTACTGGGACTGTTTTGGAAATGAGAGGGCATTCGACCAATATACTGTATGTTGAGATTATTTACTTGGCTGCCTAGCTTACCTGTCTCCGAACATCAACTGCACACTTGCTATACTGTACTATTGCTTCCTCAGAATCTCTGCCTCTATCTACAGATGTTCTCATAATTTTAAGGAGTCAACAGTTTAAACTACCTCATTTAAAAATCTTTGAATCTTGAATGTGTATTTAGTATCTTAATTGGGTTGTTTGTATTTGTGCTGTAAATTTGTGTTATGATCGATACAATTTTTGTGGAAGAAGTTTGGTCTTGCGATTTACTTAGCTCCTCGCTTACCTGTCTCCCCACAACCTTAGCACCCTCATTCTACAGTGCCTAGAATGAACTGGTAACCTTTCAACACTGAGCGCCCTCTACTACCGGCTCCTCCGGTCAATGCCCTTCCTTCTCATTCTACCAGCATCGTGCGTTTTTCGTCCGGTTTTTCCCTGATTGTTTCTCCTACGGAACTGTAGCCAAGGATTCTAGTTTTCCAAATCTTGGATACTGAAGTGTTTATCAAAGCCTCACAGCCCGATAAATATCCTATTTTGATCTACAAAGGTTTTTTTAAAGCCATTTTGATAACGTTTTGTAGTGTACGTGGCACTTGTATGTACAGGCAATTGTACTGGTAGGTTTTCTCCTTGACATGAAATGACAATAAAAATTCACTTTTGCTAAAAAACTACACTCGTGTGATCCTAAAGAGTTTTGAAGTGTGAAATAAAGGTTAAATGATTAAATCTTTAAATCTGACTAATACTGACTCTTTAATAATTACATTGCATTTGGCTGACCGTTCAAGCTTACCGAGAGAAGTAAATTCCCGAGTTCAGAGAACATGTATGACAAGCCTGCTGCACACACTTGCACGAAATGTGACAGGGTGCACATGATATATTTATACTGACATAATAAAGTACAGTACTCCTGGGTTACAAGATATATATACATACAGTATAGTATATACCACTCTTACTTGTTTCATTTATGCCTTATTGGTTCTATATATTTTTAATATTTAGGTTTTTGTTAATATTTGTTTTTAGGTTTTACATTTGTAAAGCGCTTTGAGCAGCTTTGCTGATTATGCGCTATATAAATATTACTTATTATGATTATTATTATTGCCTCAAATTCATCCATCCATTTGTGGTTTGGTATCATGGTCAGTCTGGAAAACCCGTACAGGTTTCTTCTGTACTTTAATACTACAGCCCAGTCATGTGTTTATCTAAGTGCAAGTAAAATGCGAGTGAACCATGTGGAATCACCAAGCCAAGCTTTGATATACGTATCTCTCATTCAGTGGCGCAAGCAAGCCCGGTTTGAAACAGATTATACGTAAGTAATCCGTAGACGCATTCTGTCTGGTCGCTAGATAATAGAGCACTTTGTGGCCTACTTTCTTCCTCCTGACTAAAAAGTGCAGTGCTCCCACCCAGAGAACAGGTCACCTTTGGCTGGCTATGGACTAATTCTCCCTTTGCCTCTGCGTGATTGGATCACGCTGTCTAGGAAGGCAGGTATTTACTCATTTTCCTGTTAATGTTATTATCGTCAGGTTTGCACATGATCAGACTCGATCATGAGCAGCAGCTGTGGAAAAGTCCGTTGATCTCCGCGTCTCTGGCAAGTTACGCGGGAATCCGTTAGACAAGTGTTAATGATGGGTCTCTGTAGCAAATTTGTCTTAATTGGTCAATCTCATTGTATCGGGAGAAACGATCACTGCATCCGTGGGAATATTTTGTAATCCCCACGGGCAGCCACTTCCTCCGAGCACTGTTGACTGCTAAATTGTGAGCCCTTTATGTTGTTTTGTCTTATAATAAATGTTCTACTAATTAATGTAATCAGTACTTGTTATGATGATGGTTGTGTGTACATATCCTCGATTTGGACATTGTGCTTGAAACTGATAAGATAAAGTATGTAAGGGAGGGTGGGTCATGATATGTTTCTCTGGGAATGTGTTAAATGTACATATGTGAAAGTTTGCTGGAAATAGACAGTATTAGGAAAACTTATGGTTCTATGAATTTATTCAGGTACAAACATAACTGGAGAAGGCGGACAGGAATGGTGGAAGGGATGGGGTTGTGGAAAGCAAATGAGGTACCTGGGAACCCTGGTTGGGGGGAGGGGGAGGGGCTTACAGATTTGTGGAAGCTGAGAGCTAGTATGAAGTGGGGTGGGTGGGGGGAGGGGGGAATGGAGAGGCATTGATAATTAGGGAAAACTGTCAACATACAGTGTACTTTGCCAACCAGGAGATCATACATAACCGTGTACCTTTAAATGGAGAAGATTTAGAAGGGTTGGTAAAATGTGAGGGTTGGTAAAATTTGAGTGTAAGGATAAGAATGTGTGGAGCAGGCATGAGCTTTTTCCGCGAATTCGCGGAGTATACGTGATTTCTTTTCTACTTCGGGGACAAAAAACTATTATCCTAACACACTGTAGCATACACAAACTTGAGCCTATACCGCAATTTTTGCAAAGTTCTGTGATTTTTTTTTTACCCCGGGCTCATCCCTGGTGGAGGAGAGATAGGGTCATTGGCAAAGATGGGACAAAGGGTGAGGGGAGTGGTTATAGGAAATTATTTAAAGTGACATGAAAGTGTATATATTATAATCAGGGTTGTTTGAATCCAGGGGATGAAAGAAAGAGAGCCAGAGACTTATGTCCAAAGAAATGAACATTGCCAACGTAAGTCACAGTTATATATTTATTAGCAGCTTAATTCTTTCTCCCTCTGATACTTTGACAACCAAAACTTTCTAATTCCTGGAAAAAAATCATGCATCCGAGCTTATAGGGCCGCCTCAGGGATGTGGTTTGATTGGTTTCAGTAACTTGCCATGCAGTTAAGGACTGCGTCTTTCCAGATAACCATCTGGCTTCCAGAACGTCCTGGCCTGCTTCGAATTGGGGACACACATGTACTTGTCACCGAGTGGCAATTAGGTATTTAGATCAATCAGCTAGGTCCGGAGAAAATGCGTCCGAGCAAATTGTACAGTATAGTTTGTAAAATTAGCCGACAGAGAAAACGTTACGCTTTGGAAGCCCCGTCTAGACAAAGTTGACATAAATGGTTTCCTTTAATAACACAGCTGCTTGGGAAGGAATTGCTCTTGATTATACACCACCCCCGACAGGTGAACTTAACATGACTTCCCAACTTACTGTACTGTACATTAAGTGGACATGGTCACTGGTTATATATGTGAGGATGCGCAGGCAATAAATAAGCAGGAGAGAGTGCTAAGTACTACCACCGCTTGTTCTGGTGGCCAAGTGGTTTATTATATCTTCTCTCACATAGCATGTTCAAGATGATTTCAAAAAATTTTGAAAATGATTTTTCAAAAACTAAAAGGACGGTGCAGCACCTTCAGGTGGTTTCCCTCAACCACGTCTTTAAAACGGCATCTTCGGTAATAAACTCTACATTTGAAACTACAGAGCGTTAATGAGTCTTGTGTTCGTATAAATTATAATGTATAAAGGTACAGCAACGAACGCCGAAAGGGACAAATGTACAACCAAAACATGGCTCCCTGCCCGATGCACTACATATATAAACTAGTACATATTTACTGTGTACTTCTTTAACAAAGATTCCAGTTAGAAATAAAATAGTAGTCTTCAGGCCTGCATTCAGCCGTTTAAAGATCGTTCTTTAACAAAAAACTCAATATTAATTTCTCGTACGAAATACAGAAATATTTTCGGAACATTTATTAGTCTCCCTAAGTGATGGAAATCTTGTCAAAGACGTGGCAAGTTAAAAAAAAAAAAGGATCAATCTTAGCTAACATAAAACAGAGAAACAGAGAAACATAGGTGTGATGAATTCATGTACGGCTTATAGCAGGAATCAATTTGGAACAATAATGATTCCTTAATTTTATGAAATACATTTCCATCTTCACGATGGAAAGATTAACTGACAATATGAATAGGACGATAGAAGTAGGGCACTTCAGTTTATAAACAGACATGAACAAATATTATTATTCAAATTCATATTCAGTGACCGTGAACAACTGTTTACAGAATTTACTTATAAATCTATTAATTCTAAAAAGTCTCCAAAATTATGGGTTTTGCGTGGTTTGGATATGTAATGCACGTAGATAAGCTGACCTTTTCATTGTGGACTGATGTATGCCAGGTAACTTTGGGATTTGTACCCCTGGACATTTGAAATGTGTTGTTCCATAAATCAAGAGTTGGTCGACCTACCGTTAAATGGCTTTTCACTCACTTACTTTTTGCTCCTTTGTTTTTTTGTTTTTTTTTATCTGTTGGTTTCTATCGATCTTGCAAAAAGTACACGACCTTCATTATTTACAGTATGTTGGACGGCATCATCATCTGCAGCTGACAAGAAACATCAGATGTTACATTGGAACATTAACTTGCCCTGAAGATATCATTGGTAATTGAGACGGATTAGCCGGGTCGACTCCCCACTGGGAAGAAAATTTGTCCGTGAAGGGCTGATTTAAACGTTTCTTATGCGTAGGTAACATGGACCCAATTATTGCAAGTATACAGTTAAAGGAATGTATGTGATAGTATCATCAGATATGATGACTGATGGTAGATATCAGTGCATTCATGATTCATGTGGTCATGCCGGGGCAGCTGTCCCTGGCAGTTCTGGACCACAAATGGTATTTTTAAACATTTCCACCCGGCACTTTTTTTTCGATGAATAATTTAACAATTTTACCATTAATCAAATACTTGAATACTTGAATACTTGGCACAGAAGTTAGCGTCAGAATAGGAAGAGGATTACCATCAAAGTATGTATTTCATTTGCAAAATATTTTCCAAAGGAAGAGGGGTACCCCCACCCCTGAGACCCCTCCCCCAGGACGTGGATCACACTACCGTAGAAATCCGTCCAGCTCTCCGATATTTCTGAGCACATCCCCTGATGATTGATACAAAGTCTGTTAAATTGGCCATTTTCTCTGTAATTTACACTAGATTGACTTGGCTTAAATGGCAATTAGTTGTAAAAATATTTCACAGGGTATAAGCAATGTTACAGTATGTAGAGCTCTCATTCAGTAATAACAATTATAAGGGGTGGTTGGTGGCAGAACTGATTTGCTTGCTCAAATTAGTTGGTAAAAGAAAATGTCCTTATATTCATACAGCTTATAGATATGTCTATATTTCACGTAGGAAGACAGTTCTTTCTGGATATAAAATTTGGGGAATAAATGTCTATACTGTAAAATCCTTACCAGTTGAATTAATTGGTCAATGCCCACTGGCCGAAAAATTTCTGATCTCTTCTCATTCTCACTTTTAAAGTCTTGAATAAATTTAACTCACTCTCTCTACATCAGTCAGAGAGTTATGTGGAATTTTGAACAAATTGTATGGCAAGGAATCACAAAGCCAAATGGCTTTCTGGCCAGTGTTCTATTTTGGTTTAATCTTTGGTATGTTCAAAAAGGGCTTTATTAATTAATCAAGTCATAAATATGGGAGGAAAAAAAAATCCATTTAAAGCCATCTTACTTCTTTAACCCTTAATGATGTCTGCCATACTGCAGGTAGTTTAAAGACCTCTACAATGTGTCACGAATATATTGAATTGTCATCTTGTAAGTTGTAATGTAGTCCAATCGAGATTTAGAAGTCAATTACAAAGTTGAAGGACCTGATCGTACCTGGGATGAGCTTGCCTGGATGAACGAATGATTTGACATTCTCAAACATTTTTGTTGCACTTTGTTGTTGAGATTCTTTGACCTGGTGATTCATGGAATGAAATAATTTAGATTAAAATTTTCATAATGTACATGTAGAAGACTAATATTTAGCCTTAATTAATCATGCATGAGTTTTAAAACAACTAAACTTAACCTTTATGATTTAATCAACTAGAACGATAACAAAAAAACTATAAAAAAAAATGCTTGACAAGATTTAAATCATAACGGTTGATATTTTGAGGTTCTGTATCAAATTTAACGCAAACATGCGTTACATTTAATCGCTATACACATTGAGAGATACATTCTTTATATCTTTCTTTTACATGCCCCCTCCCCCAATCTCCCATCCCCCACCCACTGCCCACCCTTTTCTTTCACATTTATGTTATAATTTTCAAAATGTCAGAATCTATTGTTGTAAATTTGAAACCTGCCCTGGACACCCCGATAGACATTGACAAATTGCATTATTCTGAGGTTAATCAAAAATTTTCATCACAAAAATTTGTACCCTTATTATATCAACAACAATCTCTCTCTTCGAGATGTGAACGAAAAAATCTTGTGAAAGAAAAAAATTTGTCTCTTCCAGGTTTAATAATATAATAATTCAATGAGCTGTTCTGTGGTTTAAAAGCCACTCTAAATTGCTATCAGTATTCCCCACCATCGGACGTCCAATCACGGCAGGCACTTCCTTTCCAGACACACGGCTTCCTGGTTACCTGTTGTGCGTGATAAAATTTTGAAGTTACAAGCCCTTGGCTGCCCGGGATGGGTAATTTTTGGATTCCTGCATGACAGTGGATGGTAGGATTGTTTTATTAAAGCAATATGTGATATATAT
>JAAAKB020000012.1:177977-188860 GCA_010014835.2 Apostichopus leukothele | reverse complement strand
GTTGAGTTGATGCAGTTCTTACGTTTAGGTTTCAGTGTGTTGCAGGTTGGTGGTGGTGGGGCGGGGAGTGTGGGGTTGCGGCGGAGGGGGTGGGGGTGCAGGAATGTGGACTGAGGTCCGTCCTAGTGACGGGTTTTAGCTGTCCACTCCCCATTGCTATATTTTCTGTGGGGAAGAGACAGCTAGGGGGTAATCAACTAGGTGGTTTAGTTGTAAAATGGTGCTATCATTTTCAATCATTTTAATTATATATGTGTGTAATTCAAGCTATTATGTTTTAGCGTGTGTTATTTAATGAAAACCATCCGCAGTCAAGTCTGGAAAATTCGAGCGGGTCATGTGCCCCCCCCCCCCTCCGCCTCCTCCATGACATAGTGACATTAATGACGTAACTTGGATACAATTATATGAATCATTGAAATATTTTGAGTACTAGAATGAGAGCGGCAGTAAAATGGTTGTTGATTCTCGAGCATGGGTGACCATTTCTTGACTTTCTAGCATATTTAAGAGTTGTAATGATAACATTTTTAGAACGATTTGTTGCGCTGCCTTATATTTTGGTTTCCACGGTTACGTAAAGACTTGTAAAAAAATGTACAGTGTTATAGTTAATTGAATTACAATGTTGATAAAGAAAAAAAATTAAATGGTTGATGCATCAACAGTGTTCATACATGATAGGTATTAAAAACCAAATGTCAACATCAAAATGACGCACAATACTGTCACAGCAGAGTTAAATTTACATAAAGCAAACGGGGCAAAACATATTCGGAAATGGCGAGGAACGTATCAGCAAAGTGGATCTTTGGTATAAAAGAGACACACTGAATTACCTCTGAATATATACGGAAGTTTGAACGATAGTAAAAGAAACCTTGCCTTCGTGGACGGAGGCCTGTAAGCAACACTATGTCTTTTATTTGTTTACTTGTAAAGTTAATTTACGTGTAAGGTGTTGTACCACAATTAATTGCTCCATTGACTTACACACTAAGTTCGTCACTTTCCAAGGCCCCTAGAGCTTAGACAAAAGCCTGCAAATGACATGTCCTGTCCACCATAGGATAGCTGATGGTTTTGGCTAGTACAGAGCATCCAGTTTTTGCCACCATGAACGTTTAGATTTTGATCTAGGAGAGGCCAAAGTTTACCAAAGTGCTGCTCCCCCAACCCATTTGCCACCTCTCGCTGCGGAACCTTCTTGTTTCACCCAAGATTTATAACAATTGCTTTAAATCACCTTTAATCCTCCAGATTTGTAGACCATCTGTAGTCTATTTCATCCTCTTAAAGTTCCAAACATAAAAAAGAATGATGATGATGATTAAAATCAATGATGATTTCTTAAACACAGCGATTAAAAAAAGATTTAGAACTATAAAAAAAAAGTAGTTACCAAAAAAACGACGAAATTCCATAGCAAAATTGGCAAGTTTATATTTTATTCATTTAAAAAAAATATGGCCGTGCTAGGAATGCATTATGTCAATAAGTATATTATATCTAATTTTATGGTTTTTACATATATGTCGTGATATGAGCAACATTTATTGTTAGGCTCATTCCAACATCACCACTGCAATTTTTATCCCTCTCTCTACATTATTGTTGGAAGATCAAAATGATATATCATCGATTTAGTCTTAACTGACTTCATCAACCGTTCTTTCTTTTTCTTCATATCATGTACGCATCGATCAAATTCCCAATCCTTTGCGAGTTCTTTTATTCTTTCTATAACTAGACATATCCTCTTTACAATTACAAGTAAACTATTTAATGAAAGAGAGAGAGATGGGGGGAGGTGGAGAGAGAGAGAGAGAGACCTGACTTTGAACATAGCCCGATTATAATACATAATGCAGGTGAGTGTATATAATATCCCTGGATGTGACCTTCAGCGTTCAAGCTATGTTTTCATCCCCTCACTTATATGTGATATGTATTATTCACTGACAGTTAGCACACAACATGGATAGTCTATTGTGTTATAAGTGTGCGGGCAGACAATACTGTTGTACGACCCGCATGAACAGTAATATAGAAAAAAAAACGTTTGGTTTCACTCACAATAGATTGCGCCCTCTATACAGATTAAAATCTATCGGGATTTTTTTTGGGTATATGTACGTGCCCTTTGCAAGTCTCCACGACTTGCCATGCGACTCGCTGCTCGCAGTGACGTAATATGAATTCAATTATACAGCTAAATGGATGGAGAAAATCGTCGCAAAAATATATCATTTTCAAAATGCGAGTATATTAAAAACATATTTTTTTTTGTGGAATTAATAGGTTGGGTCAAGGGAATCAACCTTGTTTGTAAGTTTTCTGTTCATTAAAATATAATGATGTCAATTTCTTAAAGCATCTTCTTTAAATGAGTGTTTTATGAATATTTCAGAAGTACGGGATAATATATTAAGCTCTTTTGGATAGACGTCTATTTTGCAATAGTTTATTCTGTTGGAGCAAGATTTATACTCAGAAAAGAAAATATATAATAACAAAAGATGTAAGCGTTAAACATATGGCAATTTTTTTTTTGGGTCCAGGGACTAATTTATTTTTTGGGGATTATTATTATCATTATTTAATGAGAATAGTAAAGCGTATTAATAGAAGGCGTTAAATATTCCAGGTAATGGTGGATGTGCGTTTGGCTTTTTCTCGTTCTCTTTTTGTTTCATTTGTAAGTAATACATTTATACAAAAATCGTAAGGATTCACTCAAAGACTCACACCATGAAGCATTCGAGCTATGTCTGTCGTAAAAGACATAGGAATACGATGCATTTGAAGTTTTGATATTTTAAAATTGTTATTATTTTTTATTAATGTCAAACTGACAGCAAAATTGTATTCACAGTAGAATTAAATTTACTTGCGCATATTTATTCATTTGAAATTTGTGTCCATGTTTTGGTAATTTTCTGGAAACTCGCAAATATCATATTAATTTATATTATATACAGTTTTCTTTGAAGTGTCCAGCAAACGACAAACAGACTATTGGAAATACGTAGAAAAAAAAGAGAAATGTGAAATATTAGATATTTCGATCAAATTAATTATTGCAAACGCAAAAAAACTTGGACAGAAAATAATGTTTCAGATTTAAACAGCCTTCCAAAATGATATCAAATAAGTTTTAAAACCAATATTCGTCAGAGTTGGGTTGTACTGATAAAGAATAGACACATTGGTGATAATAAACATAATTAAAATAAAGTCCAAGAGATTTGACTTTTACGACCGAGTCAAGTTATAACAACGCCCAATTTCGGATTTTAATTTTTTTTTTCGTAGTCGGAGTTTTTTTAAACATCCAATTATTTTAAGATATTCCAAATTCCTCTATAAATCCCAAATTCTGCGCAAATTAACTATGTTATGTATTCAGTTATGAACCATCTTCTCGTGTTTGATTTGAAGAACCAGTTTTTTTAATGGAAAGCTTTATTTCTAGATCGGTCAACGATTTTATAGGTTGTAAAATAAAAATGTGCCCTGCACGAAATTTACATTCACTAACTTTTCCACTTAGATGACACATTTGTTCATATTTTTAACACCAAACTTGGTACCCTAGGGTGAACTTAACGTAAATACCATAGTGGTGACGAAAACATGCCCAAATTTGTCGTGAATATTCAGTATAAGCTGGATTACGCCTTTTTTTTTTTTGGTTTATTTTTTTAGGCTGATAGTCTCATCTAAATCGGACAAAGTTACGAGACAATTCTTGCTTGTGTGCATTTTATGTATTCATCCCAATGATGCATAGCCCCATTCACACACCCCTAACATACCTTACCCGACATTTCAGTCAGGAATAGTCAAATTTTACAATCAAGATTTGTTATGAATATTATAAGCAAAGGAATGCCAAAAAAGAAATGATGATTTAAAAAAAAAAGTACACATCTTGTGGTCGAAATGAATGGCAAATATCTGAATTATTATTACTCGTCTTCGTATAAGTACCATGTTACCGTGGATCGCCATACAGGCTAGGTCCCGTGAGACCCGAACGGATTCATACCACTCCATAACGTGCCGTCACATAATGTCACGGCACACATACAAACAGGGCTTTTTGAACGAAAACACCGATTTTAGAAATCATTTCGACGCGTTCCTCTTGTCGAATCAATTATTTGAATATATTTTTTTGAAATCTCGTTTTGCCGAAGAGGCTGCATTTTGTAGAAGGTTGATATTCATTATTCGATTCAGTATATGTGAGGCGATGCTATTGTTTAACGGGATATAAGAGTACGGGGGGAAAAAGCCACGCCCCAAGGAAGCCATAACTTGGTCGCTGAGCCAAGATAACGACGACGCTGGGCGAGATTTTCTTTTAGTAGATTACAGGTGCACAAAGTCGAAAAGGTCGCCGATAAGCAGGCAAGGTAAAAAATGACAGTTGGTGCGTCGAGTGGATTTCACCGTTTCACTCAATCAATTTCTAGCGGTTCTAGGTGTTGACATTAATACGCCGAGGATGCTGATCCGTTAGCCGACCGCTGGGAGACCGTCCCGTTGAGGCCCGGACGCACCGCGTCAATTCTGGCGACGTGTGCTCCCTTGGTCTCGTACGCACGTTTTGCCCCATCTCGCACGTGGCTATTGGTCTCGTCTGTTCATATAGATAGACAAAGTGGTACATAAACGAAGTTCTGAATTGTTCCTAGGAAGCTGTAGACAAGCTCGGCTAGGTCGAGCCGACCGCAGCTGCCGGCAAAGGGCCTCTCTGTGACGGAGGACAAACAATTCTGGTTGTTTTGCTTCCTTCGCCGAAGTTTCCCTTCAAGTTCTCTTCCCGATTTTAAAACTTCTCCTTTGTTTGTCAAAGTAATAAATGAGTGGAACAGCTGCCTGGTAGGAATTGGGGGCATTAAAAACGTATAAATAATACCGTTATGGTGCAACAAAGGAGGGAGTAGCTTTACCCATCAGGACACGGTTTAGCGTCGAGACAGGCTTAGAAGACGCCGTTTCGGCGACGGGCCGGCACATTTCCCAAAATTCAGTCAGAAAAAATAAAAAGATATTAAAATAGATCTTCGGGAAATAAAACGATTGTTGGATCTCTAATTACATTTGGGCGAGCACTGATGTGGCATATGACCAAACAGGATCTATATAGAGAGGAAGGCAGAACATTCGACGGATACTGAGAGTAAATGGTCTACAACAGAAGCTAAGAAAGAGTTAGAGAGAGAGAGAAAAAAAAAACGTCAACATTGACAGGTGTGCAGACCGAGAGCTTAATCAGATATTCAGCTCAATAGCGAATTATACCAAACAATTTTTTCTCCCCCTTCTTTTTCTCCTTGCTCAATATGTTCCCCCATTCGAAACATTAGCTTCCATTATTGAACAAAAGCTGCAGCGTTAAGCCCCTCGCAAACCTTATGCTTCTTCCCCCCATTACGCCGTACAATGAGAAATCATGGCAAGTCAAGTCAGGTAGCAGATGAAGATAAAAGTAACGCTTTGGATATCTTTAACCCTCATCATAATTTTTATTTTATTATATTTTATTCTTTTGCTTTATCTTCTTGATAACGTCGTCGTCGTCGACGACTTTTTTTTTTCTTTCTCTTTAGTATAGCGACGGATGCGACCATATGGAGATAAAAAAAGAAGCCTCTTTTCTTTTATTAATCGCGAGGCCTAATGATGCTTCCCAAATATATCTATTTCCCTTATCTTTTTCTTTCCTTTAATAGAGAAAAATCTTTTCAATAAAGACATGAATAAAATACTACGAGGATGACGACTCGCGGACGAGAGGCAGAGAGAGATATAGAGAATGAGACAACAACGGTAAACCAATCTTATAGGATGAGATAAAAATCTCTAGCAGCGCGTCAACGGAATAATATAAAAATCCCTTCTTCTTCTTCTTCTACTTCTTATTCTTATTCGTCTTATTTTTTCTTCTTCATTAAAGCAACAACAAAAGAGATAAGAAAAAAAAAGAAGAAAGAAGAAATATATATAGATGCATGAAGAGAGAATCATGAATGGTTTTCGGCTATATTCATCCCTGTCATTCCATCAGCCTATGTTTCCTGTTTAAACGGACGGAATCATCGGGAAAACTTACGGGACGTCATCGCACGCCATCGTAAGCAGGAAGTGGAACTCACTCCGACGCCTATAGTCAAGAATGGAGAGGGGAGAAGAAAAAAAAATTGCCCAAATTGAGAAGAAGAAGATGAAGAAAAAGAAGAAGAGGGAGGGAAAAAAATATTCGCGCAAATTTGAAGAGATTTTGTCTTTTTCTTTTCGGCATCCGCGGGCAATCGTATATGCACTTCAATGGAAGCACAACAGGTGTATCCGATTTCCCGTGGGACATGAACGGCAGGGAGGGATTGCTCGGTAAACTCATCTGAAAGCGTAACACGTACGGAACGCCTTCTACAATACATTCTGCTCGTTATTAATCATCTAGATATAGAGAGCAAAAATCTCAGTCGCCTTCTTTCTTTTTTCTCTCTCTCTCTCTCTGACGAAAATTATATTTTAATTTCAAGAAAGCTCCTTTATCAAAGGTTTGAAAAAAATGTAAATGAAGGAGAAAGGAGATTTTTTTTCCTTCAAAATTTGCACATTTTGCAAGAGGAGTTTCAAAACAACGTTGGTATCTCTTTCGGGATCTCATCGATACTGCTGCATAGGTAATGTTATGTCGAGATTAGTCGACGGACGTGGGAACCGTCCGATTTGCCATTATCACGACCGTGAAATTCATGTCGGAAAATAAAATAGAAAATTTCCACATACACACAAGAAAAAGATCTTTTAGAAATTTTAATTTTTAATCAAGTATTATTTTTCGGGGGTAATATTTCAAGTTATTATACGCTTTATGTAATATGACTAAATACATATTTTTATTTGCTTTATAGCCCCCGAAAAGAACGTCATTCTTTTCTGAGTAATTTTCGTCTTGTCTTCATCATTCAAATATTATTATTGAAAATTAACGAAAAAAAATAAAGGTTTGACAAAACTATTTAAATTAAAAAAAAATGCATTTTAAAAGTGTTAAATGACCCTCCAAAATCCATACAAAAATAATGCTTTCTAATATACTGTCATTCTTTTCGGAATGAGTCATTTCTTTGACTGGAAGTTGTCGAAGGAATTTTCGTCACCCTTTTCATGTTTGATGACGTGGTACATTGCTTCGTACCATTTTCAGTTGATGTCTAAACAAGATATGTATCTAATTTTTTTTGAAAGACAAGCAAAAATTGATATAATTATCCAAAATATCAGCAACTTGTGAATATTTGAATTTGATAATATTTCGATATTTAACTTAGGTAAGGTAGAGAGTCCAAACAGAATATATTGATATGGAAAACATGGACTCATTCATCAGACATTATTTTAAAACAGATCTTTACGAAAGAAATTTATCTATAAATGTTGCCTATTTTGTTTCAAAACAAAAACATAACCATAAAAATTTCAATTAAAAGCATCACCGTGTGAGAAAAGTTTCTGGTAAATAAGCTGTTGAAATCAAGAATGTCTCACACAGGAGTTGCAAAGGCTCTTTTATTTAACTAAAGTTGGAAAGTATTCTTGTCACTTTTGTAAGAAAACCTGTAAACAAATTTTAACAAATTATTAATATTATAAAAAAAAGATTTATTAGAATGTTTATTTTTCTCGTAAACTTGATTTCGAAAGAAAGCCAGTTTTTTTTTATTTTGTTAGCAAATTGTTTGGTAACTTCCCAAATTTTAACGAATCGAAGTCACTGTCGAACATTCGAATTTGACACTATTATTACTTCAAGCATATAAAAAATTCTGATAAATAAAGTGATTTTTTTCTCCATTTCCCGAAGCAATTATAACCTACAAATTCCTCACACACCAACCCTGTTACCATCCCCCTCTCCTCCCCTTCTAACCCTGTAACCCCCTCCCCCTCTTGAAACCCTTGTTCGTTAACTTTTGTCCTTTATATGAACCCATTGCTTTATGGAGACAACACATCCATAAATACCAACCATATATTTGCTCATCCCATTTTGCGGTTCATTGGGTTTCTCTTTGTACAAATACTGGTCGCTCCATGTTGGTGTACTTCGTACGAGTCATTTATTAAGACATAACCACCTTTGATTATATCAAGACATTGCACAGATGAAGATGACGTCATAACATGTGAGGTCTTTGTCTCATCATTAAGTCAATTTCATTAACAGTTATGTATGCTAATTCTGAATATGAAAACCTGCAATTAACATTTATGGATTATGGATTTTGCAGTTACTACCGTGACGTAACACCTGCTGATTATAAACTATAGGCGCAAATATGGATTTTAATAATCTCTACATATATGAACAGAACTCATGGATACAGACGGGGGAAGAGGGGGAGTAAGCAGGGTGGGGTGTACGATTTACCCCTCCCTACCCCCACTGTGTCATTTGTGAGTAAAACTGTTTACTTTATGCCAGTATGTTCCACTCCTACGAATTAGAGTGCACGTCACAGGCTACCTCCTCCCCCGCCTCTTCGAAGAACGTTTGCGTTCATTGCTGAGCTCAAGCCTTCCATGCAACCAAGTCTGGGTGACATTTTCGCCCAGTGCCCTTGCCCTAACCACTCGCCCTGTACCCCCTCCCCCCAACCCCACCATATCTCACATAAGGAATAAGGAAATCTATAAGCCATATACGCTTTATGACTTACCTATCATATAGGCAAGCATACCATAAATACCTCTACTACGTACATTGTCATGCTATGCAAACCGTTATACATATTGTAATGTTTTGTTTATTTGTAATTCATGCGCGTTATGTAAACATCGTAAATAGAAACACCATGGAGTTACCACGGTAACGTCTAAGAGAATGCGGTTAATCGTGTAATTTCTTAACTTCACTGTAAGATTGTAAAACAACTATAACATACATAGATGGACCCACAACAGGCAATAAATGAAGACGAAGTGTCAATGTTAAATATTTTTCATAAAATATTTTCCAAACATCTTTAATAAGTACGGTACACAATGTTTATTTGATAAACGCTATAACACAGTAATTGTACAATGAAATGCCGCATTATTTTTTAATGTAAAAATGATTTTTTTATATGTTTAGTTCTTTCAAATTGACGCATGTATACTGATTGATACCGAGACGCAGAGATGATATAATGATGATGAACAAACCATGCATGCCTAGTCCACCGCGGTAAACCCTACCAATGGACACTTCCACGAAGAAAGACAACCGTAATTAACCCTAGACTCGAGTAAACCCTACCAGAGTATATCTGGGACATAAAATACCTTTACATTATTGCATGTGCACAATGTACATACCAGAACAGAATATCTTGGTCAAATAAACTGTTTTATTTCATTTACTAAAATAGTACAATCTTTGGTGCACTTTCTAGCCAATCAGCGCTTACTTCCTAGTCAAGTAAAAAGCCCGCCGTTCCATACGAGTAGGTTGTATATGTATTCATAAGTATTTCGTCTACCTCAAATGTTCCAATGATCACATTGATAATTAGCCACGTTACTTAATATCAATAAAAATGTCAGCCAAAGAGATTTACATAATATAAACTAGGCTAAGCATATGCATATATATGCTATAGTATGGGATCATATGTTGAAAATTAATATCTGATAACGTTTAGTTTTGATGTAGTATCTCTATAAAAAATGTAGTGGATGTTAGCCGGAGATGGTAGGGTGGGGGAGGGGGGGGGGTTGGGAGGTGGAGGCGCAAAAAAATTAGGAACGCGAAGCGAATTACAAGATAAATGTTTTTGCTTTCTTTAATTGTAAGGCGAAACTTACTAATGAGGCTAATCGAAGTTTATCGAATGGAATACTTACTCCATATTTTTGTTTTTCTTTTACGTTCCCCATAACGTACTACCCGCCCCCCCCCCCCACCACACACACACAAACCTGATGCGGGAGGGTTGGACAGGGGGCACCATATTTGTCTAAGTCTTTAATCAATCGCAGGAACGCTCTTCAAATCTTTACCTGAACTCCCGAGTTAAAAGATCCGCAGAGCTAGTCAACAAGTAGCGGGTTCTAAGTTGAACTTTGACCTCGTTTTGCTGTAACTGCCGGTAGCAGTGATATGTTATGGCACCCTTATATGCCGTTCAGGACCAACAGCTGATTGCGTTAGCTGTGCCATGTCATTCGTCTTGCCAATGGCGTTTCAACGAAATCAATTAGCAATTAAATAAAGTAAATAAACCTATTGTTATGTCGTTGCATTCATTGTTTCAATGGATGATTAATTCCTCTAGAAGTCCATAAATAGATAAATAAACCTGATAACAACAACACTGGTAACATGTAAGCAATGCTAGGACTACCATGCATATAAGTATCGTGACAAAAGTTATCGTGGTAATTAGCTCGTAGGCTTAATTATCAATTAATTAAACCATTTACGTGAAGACAATACCATTTTTAGTAAAAACAAAATTGTGCATAACTTACGTGAATGAATCGGGCGTCACTTTAATTTGAATACGTTGCATGTTAATTAAGAGGATCAATTGTTTAACTAAATGTTGTTTAATCTCTTAGTAATCATGGCTGGCTTTTTTTAGTTAGTTCACTTGACTTGTCTGAACAATAACTGATTGTTTCACTCACTGGATATTGCTATTGGTGTTAACTGTTAAAGGGTTAGTGTTCAAAATTATTATACATAAGTAATTTTCAAATGTGATTAGCTAATTATGTGAAACAAAAGATCATATTTGAAATGATGATGATGATGATGATGATGATGATGATGATGATGATGATGATGATGATGATGATGATGATGATGATGATGA
>JAAAKB020000012.1:108491-123584 GCA_010014835.2 Apostichopus leukothele | reverse complement strand
ATAATAATAATAATAATAATAATAATAATAATAATAATAATAATAATAATAATAATAATAATAATAATAATAAAAAACCTTAAAAACATAATATTTTTATAACTTCTGACGGTGAATTTTATGTGTAGACTGGGGTAACTTTGTATTACTTTGCCTGATATCAACAAATTGTTGCTTGTATGATACTGTTAATTCCCGTGTGAACACTACTACCTGCAGGCAGACTATGGCTAGGCTCCCATGGTGGAAACCCCCGGCTTAATTTTATTGTCATTGCTGTCGAATTTTCATCACTAACTTACAGGGCATTATTACACTTTGTTATTGCTGTTATCGGCAATGATGAAAAAGGAATCAACAAAGTTGTATTTCCTAGGAACATTGCTGGAACTAACATATAACCTCCTGCCCATCTCGTCTAGACAAGAATATACTTAATTGATTCATGAGTCGCTTCATCATTAGTTAAATTATTCGAATTGACTATGACATGTGCTGGGAATCCTGTTACATTCTCTACTAGAACTGTAACATGTGCAATTACCTATTTATATGAATCTTTCAAATAAACTACGTTGTAGCGATAGGTCAAAGGTCAGCTTAGCTGGTTACATCCTATTTATGCAGGTTATATAATCATGTATGATCCACTTCCCACTATGGATTCAAGTACCTACTTCGATTTGCAGTAACAATGGTTTTATTTTATGTAGGTTATTTCTTCGCGTTCCATAGAAGAAATTGGCTAATATTTACCCTTTTGAAGGATGCCTTCATGCACAAAATTAAGTTAGAGGAGAACGTTAATACACACTGCTATAAGTCCAGTTATATTTCTATAAAACTTAATTTTTGAGATATTATCCTTTAAACCCTTTATAAACCTATCATGTTCCCAAATGTTTTACAATGTTACGTCAGACCCTTAACTAGATACATAGGGCACAAAACTCAGCCGTCTATATCGTTCACCAGCATAAACTTTATTAGTCCGAAATGTAGGGGAGATGGTTTTACAAAAAAGGTTTGGGCCTCTGGGAAGCAGGTCTTCCGAGTTGGAGTGGGCACCAACAATTTATGGAGGGGCACCAATTATAAAAAGAGGGCACAATCCTCATGTGCTGTTATTTGCGAAGTTTTTGTTCACACGATATAGAGGGACAAATTAAGGGGGTGGGGGTAGGAGAACAATAGTGGAAAACTGAAAAAGTGGAGGGGGCATTCCCCCTGGCCCCAGCCTGGCTACCGGGCTGCTGGGGGAGGGGTTAATATTGAAATGGGGCCATATAGCTACTTTAGAAAAATGCTCAGTGAATGATGAAGACTGATATACACTGCAACTCATATTGACGTAAAACAACTTCCTGAACATTTTTGTGGCAATTCAAGTCTAACAAAAGCTGAAGCTCAGTGAAAGATATTCGAAAAGTTGCTGCATTTTGTAACTGAAAGGTACCTCACAGTAATGAAACAACCAAGATTCCGTTACTGTTGTGTATAAACTGATGATGCAAGTGCTTGTAAAATAGGTCAAAACCCACTCATATAACATTTGCAAACTTCTCAAAATTTCTGACTATTTGCAATGGACGTATCAGATTGTCCAAGCGAAACAGGTATATACATACTTGCAAATAAAAGTCAAGATGGAAGAAAATAGATAACCTCTCTAAAAGATCCACATCCAGCCCCCCCCCCCCACCAATAAAATGGTAACAGGCTGTTTTTAGTATGTCGCTTTTCAATGCTTGACATGCTGTTTCTAATTTTATTACAATGTACATGATTTTATTGAAGAATATTGAAGTTACACTGGGAACAAGGCACCATTCATAGATGTAGGTTACAAACGTGTAATTCCAGCATTTCTAGCAGTTTGCCACAGTACATTGTTTTCTAATTACAAGCAGTCTCTTTCTTCTGAAATATTATATTGCTTTCATTTTGTAAATTAATATCCATATTGTAACTCTCAGAGATCTTCGGTGATGCATGGTGACTCACATTTGCATACTTTAAGTTGTCATGAATTACAATTGATCACTTCATAACCTCAAAAAGGATGCATACACAAACATTTAGTCTTCATCGTTATTTGCTTGGAAGGTATGCTACAACAATGACTCCTGCGTGTTGCATTTTAATCAGCAATTTCAAATCAGTTATAGGACAATATAGGCCCACTTGACAAACAGCAAGAGAAGGCTTTCATCTCAGCCCCAACAACCCAAGCACTTCATTGCCTAACGTAATTAGGCAATGAAGTGCTTAATAATTTAATCTTCATCGTTATTTGCTTGGAAGATATGCTGCAACAATGACTCCGTCGTGTTGCATCTTGCACTTCTTAATCAGCAATTTCAAATCAGTTAGGACAATGTAGGCCTACTTGACAAACAGCAAGAGCAGGCTTTCATCTCAGTCCCAACAACCGAAGCACTTCATTGCCTAACGTTCAGACTCTACGTAAAATAGCAGTGTAGGTTGACGATTTTGGGGTGAGCTGTTGTTGATTGGTGAGCTGTTGTTGATCAAGTTATGTGGTCTACGTAGAGAGACGTATCCTCGTCCGAGAAATGTTAAGTGTTTAAGGGTGTTTAGTTGCAAAATGGTTTTGTACCTTAAAGTAAATTTAGGTTCACGATTTTTCTACCTCTATTTTGCACAAATGAAATGACTTCTTTCTTTCGAACTTTTTGGCGACCCACCAAACAATTTTGGCGACTCTAAAAGGGTTACGACCACCTCCCGCCCACACCCTCCGCCGCCCTCACACACAAAGTTTGAATACCAGGATTTAAAAATCTGCAGTTCATCATTCAAAGTGTATGGACAAGTGGACCATTGGTATAAGCTCCTGAGATGCAACACAAAACTCACGTAGGAAAATAAACCTTTTTTAGTCTAGAATAACAAGCAAACCACGCACGGACAAGGGTATTCTGTTGTTCATATAAATTTAAAAGAACTTGTTTTGGTTGAGGTTGTTACAATTTATAAAACAAAATATCAACATTAACATTTATGCCTGTACTGAGGAACCATCACATTTAGCCTTAAAAAGAGCATTCCAGCGATGTGACGTAATTTTAAAGCTGAACATCTTGAAATCCGGAATAGCTATTGATACATTTAGAGCTCGCAATGTTTTTTGTTCTTGTGTGTGTGTGTGTGTGTATGTGTGTGAACTATGACATATGAAGACTATAATGATGCCAAATGTTATCACTTAACAAGCTATGACAATTTCAACATTCGCCCTGATTCACAAAGTCAGCTGGACCTGCGTAAATCTGGTCATAATAGGCTAGGTGTCGACTGGTTTGTCTGATTCGTGTGAAATGTCATATTTCTTAACGTGCTGTCTACATTCAAAGTCATCATTGCAGAAACTAACAGTTGAAAGACGTTGGTTTGATGCCAACTGCAATACGAATATCTCATGATCATCCCAATGGACCTATATCTGCGCATGCGCCTTGTGAGTGAATGAGAGTCAAAGGTCATTGAAACTGGAAAACTGTTTTGTCATTGACGTGCATGCCAGATTGACACACATGTAAGAAATTTAACTAAGTATTAATCTAAAATGTCAAAGATCACATGATCAAATATGCAAAACTGTGTCATCAGATTCTTTTAAAACCAAATGGCCGTTTGCGGTGGATCGATGCCTGGTGGATCGATGCCTGGTGGATCTATATTTATTTGGTGATCTATGCCTGGTGGATCTATGCCTGGTGGATTAATGCCTGGTGGATCAATGCCTGGTAGACCTAACCCTATGTATATTTGGTGTTCTATTCTCATGTATGAGGTTGAGGAGCCTCTTTGAGAGAGGATGTCATAGGTTTAAGATCACTCAGCAAAATCAAATTTGTTGTTGTTGTTTCACTACGATGGCACCGAAATGACAAAATGAGCAAACTATTATACTGGTGTTGGAAATAAAGACTGTCAATGTTTTATCACACTAATTAACATTACAAACAATAAAGATCCTGAAAATGTAGCCAACTCTATGAGAAAAAGGAAACTAGAAAGCCAAGATCCTTCGTGATCCCTTACCATATGTCAGAATAGTTAATGTATCACATGCAGACAAGTTAAGCACTGTGGTCTTTGCAGCAATCTGCAAAGGGTCTTGCACTCATGTGGACCTACAGGTCAGGTTCACCACACTTTCCTTTTAAAAGTTACCTCGTTGAAACATTTTTGTTCATTTGACCACATGTGACGTTGATCCAAGCGTTACTTTGCCGGGTTATCATGTAAGAAGGTTTTCGACCTTTGACCTTATATGACCTCTTATGACTACAATAGGCTTACGGTACTTACAAATTGGATGCACATACCAAGGTATATGAGCTTAGTTTACAAAGTTTTCAGACTTTGGCCTCTGCAGACCTTTTAGCTGCTAAAAGCATTAGGCTTCTCAAACTCACTAAGATTGTGAATGGAGAGGAGGGGAAGGTGTGAGGTTGGGGTGGGAGGGAGGGGGGGGGGGTTAATAAGACGTTAATTCCATATCATAATTTCATTCCTTGACAAAAAGCAGCTGGAATCTTCACTATTGTTCATTTTAAATAATGTATTTATAAATTCTATCTACGCATTTGCATATTTTCAGCACACGTTGTTATGTTGATGTTTTAAGTTTATTAGGTACAATAATAGAAAATATTACAAAGGTGATATACAAATAAACAGGTGAATACATATAGCCTGTTGACCCGAAGAAAAGATAATATCATAAAGGGTCAAAATGTTTTTTTTTTCATCGGTGTAGCCTATGTACAACAAAGCCTGTCTATATGTGGATATGAATATTCATGAACACTAGTCTGCAACACACATGGTACAGAAGGGGAAAAAAAAACAGTGTAAGACATGATCGAAAGACGATCGATGAGATCAAAATTAAAAGAGTAGGAAACAGCAAAAGAAACAGAAGAGAGTTAAAAACAATGACATGCATGCTAACAATGGATTACATTACTGCAAAATCACTGGTTAGCATTTAAGTGTCTAACAAGACAACTAAGAAAACCTCCCACCCCCTCCTCCTCCCATCACCTCACCCCTCAGTTAGACATGTAGATCATGCCTCCCACACCCCCCTCCCATCACCTCACCCCTCATATAGACATGCAGATCATGCCTCAAACACCCCCCTCCACAAACACACTCATAATTATGCAAATCACTATCACAATGATAACAAGAGGGCAATGGAGTTGCATATCTCATCTCATCCGAAAAATTTAGGCCAATTTGACCTCTGATACCTACACCTGCCTTTGATCTTGATCCTTCACAACCACACAAGTACTATTTAAGATTTGCCCTCTACATATCTTGTGGTTTAATGAGCTTTTCCAACATACTGACAAGCAGGTAATGGCTAAATAACATATTGTTTGGGTATCTGACCTTTGACATCACCAATCACGCACGCACACGTTTTAATGGTCAGGCACCTACCCACCGAGTTTGCACATGATCGGACTTACATTGCAGGAGGAGTTCTCGACACACTTTTTTTGCACAATTTAGACCAACCTGTCCCAGACTGTAAACACCTATATCTGTCCTATTATAAAATTTGTTTCATCAATTTTCTCTACATATTGTGAGGTTTAATGGCTTTTGCCTACATGTTGACAAGCAGGAAATGGCTAAAAGCCAATATTTAGGTTTCTGACCTTTGGCCTCTGACGTCAAGAACCACGCAGGCAGAAGTTTACATGGTCAGGCACCTATCCACCAAGTTTGAACCTGATCGGACTTACAGTCTAGGAGTTTGCGACACACTGTTTGCTCACACACTTGCACGCATCCTCACATTTCTGAAGTACCATATCTCATCTCCCTATACAGTACATGTAGGGAGATGAAATAATAATATCATTAATTGATTCTTAATTAGTTAATTATTATAAACTAAACACAAATAATGTTAAAGAAACACTCTCAGATGATAATGGTTTCGAATGAGACAATAAAATAATAAAAATTCTTAGAACATTAAAGAATATTTCTGTGGCCATGGTTGACTGGTTTACAAACAAATCCCTCAACATCATTTGCTTCTAGTACTTGATATCCATAAGCTGATAACATGTTGAATCATGCAGATACATTGAAACCATGACAGGTAAACAACATCACCGAAATTGATTAGGAATGGCGATTTGTTTGACTTTATAAGGAATAAATTATTTCAGCTACAAAAGAAATTATTTCTTTGACCATTTTGCTTTTCAACTTTTTTAAATATTGTTTTATGAAAACCTTTTATTTGTATGAAATGTCAAGGCCAAATCAAATTATTTGAAGATTAGGATTATACTGTGATCCAATCTCTGGAGTGAAGAAGGGTTTATCCACACCATCGACCTGTTTCAACCAATAGTAAAAAGCTCTTCACTCCATCCCTTGTCTACTAACCCCTTACATCTATCTCTTTGTGTTCACCATGCTCATTAACCTGTCTGTATTCTGTGCATGTTTTTGTCCTGTCTGTTACTATTACTTGTCATTTAGCCTTTGAAGAAGATCCTGCTAGGATCGAAACGTCAGGCCAACTTACTTTAACACAATAGTATAAAGCAACAGGATATTCAAGAGTGTATTTTCATGAAGCAATTGGGTATACTTTTGTTTCCACATTGAGTATAATATTGTGCGGTACATTTACTTGAAGTGTCATACAATCGGCATTCAAGACACACCACGATACACCTCTACTGAACCAGGAGTGTCCACCTGTCGCTCAATTCTTTGTGAGTTTTATGATACAACATGACTACAACTTCATTCACAAGGAATTTATAGTTGTTAGCGTTGTTTGCTGCCACCTACATTCCATAACTTGTACCAATCCCCCCTCCCTCTCCCCTTCCCTTCCTCCCCCTCAAATATCAGTATCTAGTCTCCCTCACCTCCAATATCCGATATTTATGTCGTGGATGGATGTTCCTTTAGCAATCTCCTTGACATATTACACCACATTATACTTGGTACTCGCAATATAAACTGCAAGCATAATGAATGAAACCATTAAAAGCAAGAATGATACCTATATTTTGGAGGGGTCCATATATTACCATATTAGATTTAATGTGTATTGATTTATTGAGAATCCTATACTTGATACAGGTTTCATGGCTATAATGCAATTATTGATTAATCCTCAATATGACATGAAGACCGACCTATGGTTTGGAGTAGCTGTTGCAGCAGCAGCTGTGGTTTTGACTGACATTACTTGTTCATGATAGGATCAGGTATCCTTGGCTAATTTTATATCCTGTATGTCCATTCCCTTAAATTTGATGTCATTTCTCCATTCCCCTTTTATCAATTCCTCAAGAGTGTTCAGATATGGTGGATTTCCGAATGTGTCGAACATAGCCAGTTTGTTAGTGCTGAGAGGCCATGGAGGAGGGTCAGTAAGAATCACTGATGTTAGCTATCAGAGGAACATTGACTGCTTGGATACCATGAAGCTATGCTCTGCTCAAAATTAATTAATTTAATTTAATTAATTAACAATCAGATTAAAATCAACCAATAAGACACTTTGACAAATCCAGAGTATTGAAATTTCAAAGCACATGTATAAATATACATTTCATAGTGAACAGTAAACTGTTACAGACCTTTCGGTAAGGGGTAAATTGTTTACCTTCATTAACTTAATATATAAAAGTCATGTTGAAAAAAAAAGGGGTAAGCTTGGAGTAACAGGAACCATGAAGAAATGAGAATGAGGTAGTACACATACTGAAACAGATTGCCAAAGTTCAATAACGATGCGAACATTGTTACCTGGTTCATTATTAAACCGTAAAGAGGCTTGACGAGATTAGGGGTAATTTAGAAGACGAGGGATTATAGAGCTATTCATACAATATTGAAATGACAAATACATCTTAAAAATCACAGACTAAACCATTATAGAGATTAGACCAAATGTGTTATTGCATCATGTTATCTTTACATTTCCAAATGTCACCATGGCAACTGTGTCCATAACATTGCGATGAGGTATCTGCCACATCTTCACAGTATGAATGGAACGGTCCGCGACAGACTCCGGGTTGCTAGTTGGATGTCCTAACCGCTAGCATCAGAGGTCGTCCAAGATACTAGTATCGAGATACCAGTATCGAGTAAAACGTTTCACCTTCTCCTTCGAGTGACTTCAGCGTCCTTTGGGTGCATCTGAGGGCTAGGAGGGGTGCTATACATGGGTGCTTCTGTTCAGATGGACATCGTCCTCAAGTTTGCTCTGAAAGTAGATATAAAGGCAGTCATAACTTTTATCACTGTATTGAGCCTTTGCAGATAGTGGAATACATTAACAACTTACCACCTGGTTTAGTTATTGGCGTTGGAAATATTTATACCGCAGCAGGACTACATTGATGACAGTGGATATATGGCTTGTATAGATGAAAGCACTCACCCTTTGATCTGAACAAGCTTAAGGTATTATTCAACTAAACAGAAATATGACCGATGCAGTGGTTACAATTAAATATGTCAGAGAAAACATTACATTTTTTGGCTTCATATTTATTCTTTTGATTTGATTATTTTGATTGGCTTTATTTGATTCAAAGTGTCATGTTAATTAGAGAACACTGCTGTTCAGTTATAAATAGCACCCTGGTTACAAATGATGCGACCTGTTAAAGAAACTTAATATTCCCCTCAGGTATTCTAGGACGTTTATATGAAAACCTGGCAGAATATAGTTCCTTTACGTTTCTAAACAGATTGTTTTCCAAAGTACAAGGAGTGAGTTGATACGAGGCATTCTTACCGTTAAAGTGTTCAGTTCAGCTGAGAAGGCTCCTATTTCAGTCGTTGTATTTTCTTCCATCTCTGGTCCGTCAAGAAGTATCTTTTGTAATTAAAGCAAGAAAAATAAATTAATAGGCAATGTAGGTCTCACGAGCAACTACGAGATTGTTCAGCGTTTATTGAGGATGATGGAAAGGAGTAATAATGTCCTTTCAACGAGGGGGCTAGACGAAGGCAACTGAAATCTATCAATACATCGCCTCCTATTGATACACAACTCTAACACGAACATGCCATAACGACACAGGAATGAAATTGGCTGTCATAAGGGGCAATCAAGTGGGATGGATATTTTCTTTGGTGAGACACATACTGTAGGTGGAGTACCTCACCTGCACATGATCACCAGACACATGACTGAGATTGGCTGTTATGGTGAGGGACAATCAAGTGAAATGGATCACTTCTTTGGTGAGACATGTAGGTGGAATCCCTCACCTGCACATGATCACCAGACACATGACTGACATTGGCTCTTATAATGTGAAATGCACATGATTTCTCAAGATACACTTGAATTCTAATCACATATATAAATCAATGACAACAGTATTGAATGTATCAAAAACGAACTGGACCATTGTTTGACCAAACTACTGTTGCTTATCAAGCTACTGTATCTTTGTCAAGAACATTTTTGAACTAATAGACTGAAGCACAGAGGATGAGAAAGAAAGAGGGGAGTGACACAGAGATGTACTGTACTGCATAATCACAGTTTTACAATGCATAGTGGTTTTTGGAGTTAATTTCTGAAACAAAGCTAATACCACTTAGTACTAAAGTCCCATAATCATGCAGTTAATGAGACTGAAATTGTTGAGATGTATAACAAGAAGACAACAACCAGTCACGTTGTTTTAGACTGACCTCAAAACAATCTTTGATCACCACAGAGAACGATAGGGTTCTTGTTAGCACCGAGGTCTATTCAGTACCCAAGTATAGGTTCATCCAAGCTTGGCTTTCGCGGTTAACATTTTTACAAGCATTTTATCATGTTGACCTCAAATGACCTTTGACCTCCATCAATTTCAATATGCTTCTTGAACTTATCAAGGGAGAAATCAAGCTCAACAAAGTTGTCCTTGCATTATTGTGTTTATATGGTTTGAGACTTTGACCTCTATTGACCTCAAATGACCGTTGATCTCCACCTTCATGTACTCACTAACACAAATCCACGCACCGAGTATCAAGTTCAGTCCTCATTATTAAAAGCTCACATACAAACACACACACCGACACATTCGAGGCAAATAACCAATAACGCAGTAAACTTTGGAACTTTCTAACTTGCGTTTGTTTGTGTGTGCTTAATATAAGTTGAGAATTACATCTAGCATCATTGAGTGTTTGCTTGTTTCAAATTCATTTGGCAAAGAAATTTAGGATGATTTCTTAGTTTGATTAATTTATCTGTGCAAAAGTTTCTGTGGGTTCGGTGCTGTACAATATTAGCCCTACATAATTTTAAGCTTATCTATTGAGGCCACTGTGATTAAACTGCAACAAAAAGGTCACACAGGCCACTATCAACATAGATTTTGATATTTTCTTCTTTCATTATCCTATGACATTCCCCAAAGTTTATGACCTAATAACAATTTTTGTCACTTAACTTGATTACCATCCTGATTTATTTCAAGACCACAGAGTTTTATGAGTGCTCAAGCAAAACTCTGCAGAGACTCAAATTAGTCAGTGCCCATAGACGCTAGCTCTTCGGGAACAAAATGGACTGGTTCGACGACACTACCCTGCTGAAGCAAACTTTTCATCTCCATCTCCCAGAAAATGGCGAGGTAAACAGGCAATAAGTGTCACCTCCTACACATACATCGCTACCTGTCAACAATAAACACCGGCGTCATTTAAGACAACGCTACTACTCGCTTCCAATCTCGCCGATTCAAAATTAATTCTAGAAGAAATATTTGCGGTAATGCGATCTGGAATAATTCAAATCGGATTGTAACTCTGTCAGCTTCGATTAAACTCGGAAATTTTATGAAGTAAATCCTGTCAAGATTACCAGCAATTTTGTAAATGACTAACGAAGGATGGCTAATATCTTCGGGGGCTGTCAGCAACCGTTCAAAATCTACTTTGACACACATTTTGGAATAAAAGTAGTAGAAGTAGTAGTAATGAAAAGAATCACATTGGAAGTCTTATCAAAACTGGGAAGAAAAAAACACAGTGAGTAATTTTATTACAAGTGTATTGATGCAATATAAATCTTAATTTCCTCTTTTATCAGGTAAAACTACTAGCAGGCATGTTGAAAAAAAAATAATTAAAGGCTGTGTTTGAAAAACTGTCCTGTAGGTGACATCTAGCACAAAAAACAACAACAAAAAAACAAATTAAAACTGGCAGTAGTTCAAGATAAGAAATGGACTATGAATCTGCCACTGTTCTTGACATTTCAAATCTGTTTTCCTCGCTCCTTTTCAACAATGACTTATGACAAAAAAAATGTTGACCTGTTATCGAACATTGAAAACAACTGCTACTAGTTATTTTATGATAACTTTTCATTCAGCCTCTGAAGAAGATCCTGCTAGGATCGAAATGTCAGGCCCTCTTACACAGTTATTTTATGAAGTAGTATATCAAGAAAACTTTGTTCATTTCTGTATAAGCCTTTATATGTTGTTAATTCATTGATCAAGGTGGCTGGATTACTAAGTTTAGCACACTAACCATTAAAGCATGTAAAACATGATCATATCCATCCATCCATCAGTAACCTTACATTTGATTTTTACAGGGGATTTAATTTTGGTAGGAATTTTCCTCAGATTACTCCAGCAACTTTACTGTAGTTCAAACTAGAGTTCTTGGAGATGAAATGAATTTTGCATCTGGCCACTAACTTCAGACAATTGCACCAAAAGGTAACAGGTTCTATCACAGTTGATGACACTAAGATGGCCTTACAAATGGGTATTTTATATTAGATCCTGTCAAAAATTTATCAGAATCACCACAAACTAAAAAAAACCCCTTGTTTTAAAGCCAGATAATAATATCCAAAGATGTTATTAATTAGCCATTGTTATATATGTCCTGTAGATTGTTTACTAACATCCCTCACAATCATTTGATAAATAACAACCATCTTCATGTTTCCCCTTCTGGTCTGCTTGTCACATGCAAGATGGCCGTGTATCATCATATCACGGTAACTGTCTAAACAACCTATACAGACTTGTCTTCAATCACAAACGTTGCTATGCTGGACTGCCGAAGAGACCTCTAATGGACACATCGCAGGGTATCAAAAGTGTGCATCGCTGCGAGCGACAGTTTGGCAATGTTAAAACAAGCGTGTCCCTTTTTCTGTTCCCACTTCTGGGACTAAGAATTTGTTCTGCCACATCAATTGGTCATGCTTAATTTACAATTTTATCATCTTTGGATATCGTAAATGTAACAGAACCGTGAAGTAGTCACATTTCGTGCGTTATAATCCAACATGGGGGGGAAAAAAAAAAAAAAAAAAAAAAAAAAGGGCCAAAAACACCGGATATACAAACCATGTTGGGAAATGTCAAAATTAATAAGAGGAAATTTAAAAGGGAAAGAAAAGAAGGAAAAAAATGAGAAGTCTAAGTAAAGGCCATGCTAAATTGGTGCCAAGGAATGACAAGTGATTGACCATATATCATTTTGAAATTTAAGGGAGTTGGGGGCCTTTTTCTGTATCAGCTTAAAGGGTAGTTGTGACTAGATGATTCTTGATGTGGGTACAAGAAATAAAGAAAAGGAAAGGAAACTAAAGACATTAGGTAACAATTCTATATTTGGGTTTGATTTATCCATTAAGACAGACACAAATGCGCTTGAAAATGTTCCTGCCATCTGAGGGGGGGGGGGGGGTGTTGAACTGGTCAATGGATGCTCTGACTAAAACTATAAAAGCACAATCTACAGATGGAATCCTTCTCTCAATACTTGATAATGGTTTTGATTGCTTTACTCATACCACTTTATACAGGTTGCTTCTGGTTTAAAGTCTGGTTACAAAACATCTTTCCTACTTCTCTAAAAAACTAAGAAATACATTACATGTAAGTATAACTATTCTTTTCTCAAGTCTCCACTGTTATGTACAGGAACAAAGGTGGAGCAAATATATCAATTGTTATGAACTTATACTTTCATAGGCAGAAGATTTTACTTTGCATCATTCTAGCCATTGCTCAGACATGTGTATATATATGTGTATACATATATGTGTATACATATATGTGTATACATGTGTATATATACATGTGTATATATATGTGTATACATATATGTGTATACATGTGTATATATACATGTGTATATATGTGTATATATATGTGTATACATATATGTGTATACATGTGTATATATGTATCTTTTTGTTGGGAGTGTCACAGATATAAGGATCAGACAATATCCAAGTATCTTCTGTTAACATGTCATCTGTGTTACAACTCCTACTTCAGAACTGCACATCGCTAGTCTGTCAGCCGATGATGACAAAACACCAAATCAGAAATATCACGACGACGTCATTTATTGTCTTCGGATACATTTTTTAATATCCTGTAAATTAACATTGACCCTCTTTCCCATTGCTTATTTATGAGCCAGAGTGTGATTAAAAGTGTCATTTAGCAACGGAGAACGACATCTAAAACTCATCTTCCACGGTCGATGCCAACTCTGTCATCTCCAGCCACGTTTATTGCATTCCCATATCTCCAGAGACAACCGGCAGTTCCTTCTTCCAAGTTCAGAAACAATTTACTTTAAAATAGTTTTGATTTAAATTTTTCTACAAACTGGCACAGATCTTCAAACACTGCTGGCAAACCAGCCAATGAGGAATGTGTTACAATGATTAAAATCTGAGTTTCCGAGCTAAAAATGAAGTCTATTTTTACAGTTTCTTGTAACATATTAAACTAAATCCCTCAGATTAACAATGACAACTAGATTCAATGAAAGAAAATCTCGTCGTTGTCGTCGTCGTATTGCAACCTACTTTTTCTAGGTCATTAACACAGACGCTGGAGTTCTCGAAAGCCAAGGTTGGACTTCTCGTGACGGAGAGCCAGTTTCAGGTTTAAGGAGCTGTTCTGTCTCACACCTGCAGGGAATCTTGGCTAGTTATGGTAATCACCTTAGCAACCCAAGGTCATTTCTACTTCCTACTCTCATTCGCTGTTTTAAATTTTCCTTTTCTCTCCCTGAGGACTCTCAGGAGTTACCGGGGAGAAGCTGTTAGGGCCTCGGGAGTACCAGTAGCTTTTTACGGAGGAGAGATTTAGCCTTGCAGCTTCCCACAGCTAGAAGAAATTTACATAAACTTATTATAAGCAACATTCAACTCCTGGCGGGCGTTAGTGCTCATCCCGACCTGAAATGTACAAACAAAATTTCGGAGGGGTGACAAGGGGGGCTGTACGTCCCACTTTTAGGAGGGATGCAGCGTACTGGATTATTAGAGGATGTATTTGACCAGATGATGAGAAAAGCATTGAAGGAGGTAAGAAACCTTCACCAGCTGCTGCTCTTAGATTGATGAATCTTGCCGAAACGGTCACAAGGTTAACCTGTTTAGAATTCCATGGAATGGTCTGTATAATACAACTACATTAAATCAGTAACCAGTATACACAAGTGTATATAGGTACTACTTGCTATCGAAAACCTAACAGAGAGATGCGTCTTTGCGATTCAATGGCTTCCAACAACAAGATATTTTACCCCTGAACACTGTGAAATGTATCAACATTGTTGGTTGACAGCATTTACCATACGTTAAGTAACATACTTTGTAAGTCCAAAGTGGTCAACTTATCATGTAGGAGGGGGGGGGGGGGGTTACTTACAGTCAATATCACCCATTTTGAATAACACATAGAATACCATCCATACAAACTTTGTTAACGGTGCACACTATAAAGGGTTAGTTTTGCATCCGTTTAATACTGACATTTGGACATTACTCCCAGATAATGCTCAAGTGTAGCAGTACAAATGGTTTGGAAGGAACAACAGAAGATTGTGTAGTTGTTATCGGCAATGGTAGTACTGTGTTATGTACAGACTGAAAATGTTGCCTTGTGAGATCTTTTAAATTTAGAAAGTAAAGGAATGACAAGGAACCAGAAAATGTAATCTGCCAATTTTAAAGGGTGTGAAGACTCGCGCAAAAAGAAACCGGTAATATGA
>JAAAKB020000012.1:14091-26618 GCA_010014835.2 Apostichopus leukothele | reverse complement strand
CTACTGCAGGTTCAGTTTGTTTAATGAAAAACATAATATTACACACATAAATGAGTGGGACGGTGAGATATGAGTGGGACGGTGAGATATGTTTGCAGTCTTCTACTGCAGGTTCAGTTTGTTCAATGAAAACATAAAATTACACACATAAATGAGTGGGACGGTGAGATGTGAGTGGGACGGTGAGATATGTTTGCAGTCTTCTACTGCAGGTTCAGTTTGTTCAATGAAAGCATAAAATTTCACACATAAATGAGTGGGACGGTGAGATATGAGTGGGACGGTGAGATATGTTTGCAGTCTTCTATACTGCAGGTTCAGTTTGTTCAGTGAAAGCATAAAATTTCACACATAAATGAGTGGGACAGGTTACTTGGTCGTGTCTTCATGTGAAAATACAGAGGACAACTTTGTGGAGTAAAGGGAAGCAACAAATAAGGGGAGGTCGAAATTTACAGTAAATTGAAAGAAATCAGTTTGTTTTTCCAACTTTGGGAACTGAATCACATGTCCCTTTCTTGCTTATTTCTGTTAAAAACTTTGATCCAATGGTGTGTCATTTCCACTCTACGAAGCAAAAACTTAATCTTTTACAGTCATGTCACTGGTCTCTATTTCATTTCTTTTCAGACGACGATGACAATTTTGATGATGAAGGAGAGAGTAGGAGCAAAAAGTGCCAGTTGGTTTGGGAGGGAATGACGAAAGAAAGACACTTTGGTGAAATTAGGTTCAAGCAATGTCCAACAGAAACCATTGCCAGAGAGTTCTTCAAGAAGCATAACGTAGAACATTACTGGGCTCTCTGCCACAGCCAGGCAATCTTAGAGAACACTGACATGTGATGGAGATATTGTTTACTGCAGAACGGTGGTAGAGGGCTGAAAGGGACTGACAAAACTGGACAAAGTGCTGGATAGAATTGTGATGCAACCAGTTTCCATACAGCATGAATACCGTTGAGTGTTAACGACGAGGGAGTTGTTACTTGCAGAAAGTGAGGCAGTTGAACCAATGACGATACAGTGAAGCAATGAGCCACCATTCTGGTTTTCAGTCTGATGTCAGGACAGTCGCCGGTGTGATCATATTTAGAAGGTCCAATGTTAGATGATAGTTGTGTTTGGTTGGACATGACAAAATTTGATTCAGTACATTAAGCTGTATTCTGGTGGTCGACACAAGCTTGCTGGAGAGAGCGGTTAAAGAGGAAATGATGTAGCTGGACTCGTCATCTGTTGTTTTAGTCCACTGTTATCGCAAAAAAATATTGGAAGGAGACACAAACCCAACCATAACCATAAGCCTGCATGATAGAGATAACTTCCTCAAGCAGCTAAGCAGAATCTATTTCCAGGTTGAAGATATCACAGGCTTCATGTTCCTTCTGACTTGTAAAATATGAGACAAACAGAAACGTGAAAGGTATCAGATCCCAAGTGGAACAATAACACTATCACAGGTGTACAAAATGACAGCTTCCAGACAAAAGCATTTAAACATGGATATCTCCTAATCTGAGAAATAGTTTCTTAGTTGGCTGTTCGGGAGACTTGTTCTTCACGAAATATCTCTATCATGGAGTTAAATGTAACAATTGGGTGTCTCCTTTCGACTGTTGATATATCGCTATTTATTTGTTTCAGATCAATTCAAAACATTTTTAAGAGTAAGGACTTTGTTTTCCAGAGGCCAGAGTTTTTAATCCTTTTCGTAAGTAACTTCTGTGATCTTTAAATAGGTTGAAACTGAGTCTCATATCAAAGAATCAGTTTAGGCAAACAACCCCAAATATTTATCTTGGAAGAGTAGTTATCACTTCAAACGTTTCCTTTTCAAGTTGTAATTCTTACATCATTGGATATTGATGCTGGTTACTTTGTTGTACAAGGATGTTCGAAACAAATCTTTTCATATTCACACCTTTGTAGCAATCTGTTTAACAGAGTGTGTGATACCCTATCACAGATTTTGATATAATCATATATGATGAAAACTGTTACTTTCATAAAATGTAGAATGTATTTGAAAGCAGACACAACCCAAACTACCATCATCACTATCGTATGTGATAAATATGCTTGTGAGGAACATTCCCCCCCCCCCCAAAGAAAAATAATAACCTTGAAGAAAAGTCTTCTATTTGGGAGATAATAATTCATGCATCATGTCATCAAGCCACCACTTTGTTAATTTGTGAAGACACAGTACCAGAAGAATTTAAATATCCTAGATTCCCTTTGGTTATGTTTTTGTTTCATGCCCTCATGGTGAGAGCAAGTAATATCACTACTCAAAACAAAACCAGTATTAGTCAGTGATAAAAACAATATTTTGTCACACATAAAAATCAAGAAATGGATAACCAGTGTCATTTAAGTTTTGAGCACAAGTGATACTGTGACGTCAAGCCTCGTAGCCAGTGGTGCACTGTTTCCGAGTTGGTAAATCAGCCCCGTGCTTGGGTGTCGTGGTCAAATCTGCAATAGATGGTATGGCCACTAGATTTAATGTTAAACGTTTATATTGTAGATCATTGATCCGATCAGGGACCCTTTATGATCCCTCTCTTAACAACACAATGTTATAAACATAACAGAAAATATGCATTCCTCTATCCTCAACCTACAACAAGGTGATGGGAGAAGACGAACTAGCTCTTACCAGTATTATATGTAAAGCAAACTCCCCCATGATTTGTTTTAAATAAGTTATATGTAACTTAAGTAAAATAAAGGTGTCTTTAAGTCCAACCACCTTGAAATATTTTGTAGTTTTTTCTTTCTTTATTGATTTTTTTCTTTTTTTTTCTTAACTACTTAGAAGTTGTTACCAGTTCGGGCTAGTATAGGCATAAATCAGAACACAAGCGTTTTGACCCGCAGCTTTAAACAGAAGCGAACAGTCTTCATCCTCCAACAACCATGAATCACTGATAAGTGAATTTGTTTTTATATATTTCAAAGTTGTGAGGATTCCCGAAATATTTGGATTTTTTTACATGATAAGAAAATGTGATTTTGTCTTTAATAACAGCGAAAGGTTCAATCGCCAAGAACGTTGAATGTGGTTCAGGTTGATAAATAGGGTTCAATGAGATCAGTCTGGTGTTTCAAATGACCTAAAAGTGGTCAATGAATTTATACTAAAGTATCCCAGGATACTAATCATATCTGCAATACTTTCTTGTTTTAATTAAAAATGGACCTTTCATTAAAGAGTTTATTTTGCCAAAGTTTCTGCCAGATTCAGAATGAAACGGTTCAAACCCTCAATGTAGGATATGAAACTTGACATTGTTTACAAGTTTAAATAAGGTTTTAATTGATCAAAAATGACGACGGTCACGTGATCAATTAAGGTCAAATGTCTAACTTGCACAAAATGGTAGTTGCAAAGTTGTACCTGTTCTTCTGACTATAAATATACTGTAAGTTTATCTTTCTAAAATTGAAACTCAATTTGATCGAGCATTTTCAGTTACAACTGTTTCTTCGAAAAGCGATCGTTCCCTCCCTGTGATGAAGCCAAACCATTGGAATTTAAATTTCAGATGACTAATTTGTAAAGACTAAAGATATTTTATGAGGGGTAAAGTACCTCCTGTAGTGGTGGAAGAGGAGGTTAGCAGTACAGCATAATTCACCAATGTCTCATTGTTAATACAGCTCAATTTGTAGCCCTGTCCAACTCGTGAGGTGCTCCTGTCCAAATGCAATAACCGTATAGCCTAAGCATATTTATCGTTCAGTACCATTCCATATAGTGCTTCTACACCTGCCCCACCCCACTCCCCCCACCTATACTCCCCCACCTGACCCACATACACACCGCCGTCTGCTTACCCTCCCCTACGTCACTACAGAATGTAACACAGTGAATGATCTGTGATAATCATCATGGTAAATGATCTTCGAAAATGTTTACGTTCCTTTGATAATCTTTTCGAAACTTTATCCTCGAAATATGATACATTTTCAATGTTTGCCGCTTAGCTGGCAGCATTCTCTATTGGAGAATGTCATCTAAATGATTATCGAAAGATACATACGGTGACTTAAGACACACAATTGATATGATACGTTGTATAAAATGTTAAAACAAACCAAGAACCTGTTTACAGTCCAGGATGTATATTTGACATTTATAATGTTTGAGAAATAACCTTTATATACCACCGCGGCTCAAAATATAAGCAGTTATAAGCACAGCCTTTTGTATAGACCTCAATATGGACCTAATATAAAGCCGAAACATGTCTCCAGAATACACCATTTCACGTCTCAAACTTTATTTTCTTTATGGGGAAGTACCCCCACCCCTCCGACCCCCCTACATGAGAGTCGCTTTAAAGCCAAAATCCCTTTCATAAACCTAACTCCGCCCCCTAAATGACGAAATGGTGTTGACTGTCATACAATGGTCCTGTTCTTCATATGAAATTAAAAGAATCTGTTTTGATTAAGCTATTAGAATTGATGAAACAATGAAGTAACCTTAAAGATGACTCCCATGACTAAAATTAAGAAGTATAGCCAACGCTCATTCTTCTTCCTTTTCTTTCTTTCTTGGCCTATATGATTAGCTATATCAAAATTGAAATTCTGCCTTTTAAATCACCCTTGATAAGATGAACATGGGTTACAAATCTACAAGGGGTGTCATACTTGGGTCAATCACAATTCTGAAGTAATACTCTGTAGTAATGGCAAACCGACAAACGCAAACAGCTGTTTTATAAGTAAAGACCCAAATACGACTCACAGGCCATGTGAAATGCTCGGGGACCATTTCAAACCAATTAAAAATATTCAGAAGTATAGTAGCAGGACATATAATGATATGCCACCAGATGATCAAACATAGCAGCAAAGTATATAGGCTAATGTAACTCCATGGTACACAATGCGCATGATCCTTATAAAGCGAATGAAATCTCCTCTTAGTACGAACGAGAACATTATGGAACGAGTATAGACAAGAAGATGTGTGACAGGCAGCGTGGACGAATCATACACAATGTGGCAGTTCCCTACGCAATAACTTGCCGGCTATCTATATGTTTAACCATTCGCATAATGACATGATCGAATAATATTTCAAAATGTATGTAATTTTGAAGAACCAATTCCTTTAGAATTAACACCTCCCCGAAACCAACCCTCGACACCCACCCCCCCCCCCCAACCCGTCCGGAAGTATCTGTCTGTGTGCATTAGCCACTTGTAGTCAATGGTAGAACGTATTATTGTTTTTCGCTACAGTAGTATAGATGACTAGATATACGTTATCAACTTAAACTTCTAAACAGCAAAATAATTTTTTGTGTAATCGTGAAACCGTACAGAAGGCCTAAAGAAATGTTCATACCGGTACCTTCTATAATTATGAAGATCAAACATTAATGTGTTTACTTTGAATTTTCGAGGGATTTTACCTCTTGTTAATTCCGCAACAGAAAATTGCCGATCAAATTGGTCATATGTAAACGACTAATTTAGGCAGGCATCGCATAGACGCTGTCAACTTTCATCATTTATGGTCTAGCACATTTCAAATCATTTTTTCCCTCTTATTTTCATACCCATGTTTCTATGACAACAGAGGCATTGCTAATACCACTATCTTGACTATGCACAGAACTCAACCCTGTGTCGGAGCCAGAATCGACATTTTCTGCACTTTTACCTTTTTCTACAGGGGAGAGAATTTCTTGTCCAAGTCCTTGGTCAGGACTTCGCACCCTTGATGTGCTTGGCTTCAATGTTTTAGATTTGATTGGAGTTGAATGAACAGGTTCTCTAATTGGCATTTCTTGTTCGTCCTTAAAATATACTTTTCTTCCTATTTTACCTATCCCTTGCCCATTTGAAACATCGCTTTCCACCTTCTTTTTGGAAATGGCACTCTTTAAATCTTGGCGCAAATTGTTAGACTCCCCCGTTTCCTTTTCAAGCGATACCTTTATAGTAGATGATAAAACATGTCCATTTAATTTCCAAGATCGTAATTGTTCAACTCGAGGGTGCAATGCAGTACTACAATAACTTTTCGGAGCCATGGCAGTGCTGCAGGCTACACCATGTCGTTGGATACAATGCGTATTGTTCAATGAAGATCGTGAAAGTACTTGGTTAGGTACTGTTGGGCTATGACGCACCGGACCAGAATCCTCTGTGGGATAGTAAATGGGAGGTTTTGGGACCCTTCTTACAGATACTGGCGATGATTGAGGCTCGGGAACTGGTCTACCTGACAATTTGTTCCCATATTTTGCTGCAGTGATAGAATGTACCGCGACGATTTCGTTATTCTCATCACATTGTTTATTCTTTACCACTTGTTCAGAAAGTACAACTGGAGGATTTCGCGAAACCGGTTTGTCGTTTGATTTCGTTCTATGAGATTCCTCTGATCTTTCACCATTAGTTAGCACGTTCATTGAATAAACTTTTGAGTGGTTCCCTTTTGTACTTTGCAAAGGGAAGTTGCTCCCAGAGCGTTCGTTCTGTTTTAAGTTAGATGCCTCTGGGGAGGACATCTGTAACCCGGCACGTGGTGCTGTATTTGCATTTGAGGTTTTTGTAATAGGAGCGAGTATAGGCTGAGGTAAACTTTGCCGAGAGGTAGGCATGTATGACAATCTCTTCGCATCGTCCTTTGGGCATTTCTTTTCGATGGTCTCAGGTTTAGATGTATTTGCTGGTTTGCTGTTGTCAAATGTTTCTTTCTTTCCTTCCTCCCTTTCTGGCGGAGATGAACTTTTCTCCTTCGAAACTAATTGACATCTCATTCCCTTTTCTTTCAATTTACATTCAGGGGAGCAAACTAGGGTGCCCTTCATCAGCTCTGAGATACCAGCGGCATGAGATGTATTCGAATCAGCAGACAGTCTTCCATCTGAGCGCGTAACTTGAGTTGATGTTAAGTCGAACCTTTCACTTATGGGTTGAGGACCGTCTTTGGTCTCCATGTTTCCGTCAACCCACGTTTCTATTACTTTCGCTTCTGGCATCGTATTTTCGTTGGCACAATCTGCTGAAGTTAAACACAGCTTATGCTCTAATTGGAGGTCAGAAATACTGACATTGAGCTCATCCACTTTCATAGAGCTATTCGTATTTACCATACCTGATGTCTTTGCTTTCCTATTCCTGTTCGCAAACGCATTGCGGAATTTAAATTTGCGGTTGCCACGGCACTTTAAGTCCTTGTCACTTAAAAGGCTCTCCGAATCCCAATCAACAAAGCTAAGATTTTCCATACTCTCCAGTCTCTTTAATTCTTTGTCCATTACTTTTAACCATTCACAACTTTGTTCAAATTCATACAGCCCAGGCAACCGCTTCTTGACACGGCCGCCATGTTTATGTTGTCGTCTTGTTGAACGGAATGACGGCGTCGTGCCTTCGTAAACCGGTGATTCCTTCCTCGCGTCGTCGGTATGATGGTGGTGTGAAACATGTTCAGTCTTTAATATTTCATGCTCTGTTTGATCTGGTGTTTGTGACGATGTGGTATGATCTCGAGGCAAAGGATTGACAACTAAGACCTTAGTGCCATTCTTTTTCCCTAATAAAACTTCGGAATGGCCATGTTTCTTCCGAGAATTCTCCTCAATGTTTATATGTTCTGCGGCGTTTTCTCGACCAATACTATTTAAAGTTCTGTCATCCGTTTGGTGGGAATTTTGAAAATGTTGCTCTCTTCCTTCTTTACTACTAGCTGTTACGTCCTCTTCTATTGTACCACATGAATTACTGTTATCCTGATTTTGTAAACCATTTTTATCCCGTTCTGCCAAATATGCATCTTGAACATAATCCTTTCCACCCTCAACTAGCCTGTAGTGATGTAGCTTCGCTTCATAGAACAGGATTTCTTCATCCATATCTTCGACAGTTCGACTGATACCTTGTAATTGTTCACTTTGACGAACTACCTGTTTCAGTAATGTTCGCTTTCTCCTCGTCGCTGGGGACTGTCCCCCACCAGCGACACTTTCATTTAGTAAATATAGTCCCACGCCATCAGATGATGACGTATTTTCTGAGTCATCACCTCCCACGGCATGGGGCTCCATACGGAGGGCGACGTGCCGTTTTGGGACTTTCAATTGGGAAGCTTCGACATACTCTCCGAAATCCTTTCGGGCAAGAGTTTCCATGGCAACCTTCTTGACGACAAATTTAACATGAATTCTCTCAAGGCCCCACAATTTCCATAGTTTATAGATACGTTTCCCGGGAGGTATTAACCGTTGACAGCCACGCCAGTTTTCGAAGAGGGCATAACACCTGCCCGATCGACGGGCCTTCTCTGTAGTTGACCACACACACTCGGACAACACGAAGCTCACTATTTCGACTGCAGTTGTCTTATGGGAGACTCCGCCGATTTGTTTTTGATGACCTTTGACCCACACGGAGATTTCTCCCATGGCAGATACAAACTACAATTATGTAGGTGGAGCATGCCGATGATAAGAGACCTGTTGTCGTTGTGTAATGATGCAGTAGGAAGTGCGGATCAGATAGGCGAAGAGAAGTAGACAACCTCTCACAAATTATGCCCCTGCGAGTAGAAAGAGAAAAAGAGAGGATAATATTTAATAGTTCATGAATCCATAACTACATGTGAAATGTCATTTGGGGTAATCAATTATTAGATAATCTAAGCAGTTGGGATAAGCCAAATAACGGAGAAGGGGAAGGGAAGTATATACTAGACGATTTTGGTGGCTATTCTTTGCCTTGGTTGCCTAGAGTCTAAAGCCACTTGCGATTATCGTCACGCAGCCGACGCAGGGTGCATAGAACATCAGGGACTCATCTTCTCCATGTCCTCAGTTATAGTGATATGTACATGTATATATTATCTATGTGCGATGTTGTCCGATATTCGCGAGATTTATGAAGTGCGTCCTCCATTTACCCTGCCTCGCACACTGTCATTACTTTGAGCAGTATACGAACTTACGAAGTTGAGTCTGTGATGTGAAATTTATCAATCTAACGAGAGGTATTTTACAGCCGTTGATTTTATTATGATAGGCAAAAACAGTATCGGAAAATAATATTTTTTCTTCCGGAATTTATTTTGTTGTGTGGGTAACAGCTGTTTCTCATGGTGGAACATTTATGTCCCAAAACCAAGGCAATAGGTCATTAGGCCATGCAAACATATCAATGTGGGAAAATCTAATATTGCTTGTGGGAATAGCACGATTTTTGCTATTTTGAAAGTTTTGTTGATCTCTTTCTGAGCAAGCAAACTTTTCTCGATACTTTATTTGACAAACGACAATCATGCGACATCGATATATATATATATAGCTAACTACACGTTTTAGCATGTGTGAGAGAGATTGAAATAATCTTTCCTTAATTCTGGACCTCAAGAATTAAGGGCTTCCATTGTTAATGAATTGTGAGGTACGACACATTGCATATCAGATTTAGTGTCACAGGAGTTAAGGTGTCACAAAAGGGAGATGTTGCACCCATTAGGCAATAACACCTTCCTGAGATGAAACACACGCGTAGAACAATGTTCATTTTTAATTTGCAGAGGACTGGACAAGGTTTGGGGGGCATAGCACGACCATTGTAACGACAAGCATACCTAAAGCTTTTAAATGAAAGAATAGATCTCGCGTCGGAAGGGTGCTCAAGGCGCGGGAAGGATGCTCAAGGCGCGGGAAGGGTGCTCAAGGCGCACAGGTCTGCACATGATGGGTGGGGGACTGTCCGCGTGTCCCAGCATGGCTGCGGGTCTGGGGGAAGGGCTATTGTGTAGTTTGCTTTGTTTTGTGATACATCACCATGCTGACCACACCACGTAAAGATTCACATATACTAACATACCACATAATCTAACGAAGAGATTTGTAACTGTGATTTCAACCATTTAGCAGTTCCTTTTGTTAAACAAGTCATTAATCGTAAATTCAATATACTGAAAATGTTACGTCTCAAAATGTTAATGTAATACCGTAACTTATTAATTAGAAAAGCTTTTATATAGCTCTTAATCTGATTCAATCGTTCCAGATTCGAGTTGCTGTATGCTAAGGCATATAATAGTTAATTTTAAGGAATCTTTGCTTTCCTTTTCGGTGAAGAATGCGATAGCGACCGGCTTTGACAAGTTCAACACAATCGCGTCTTTAATCTGCAGAAAACTGGTTATAATCTGTTTTTCTTTGCAAGCAAAACTGAATATGAATATCAATTTTTGCTCTATACTAGCCAAAGGCGAAAATAAACTACATATCATTTGACTCATTTTGGACAATACAATTCTTTGTAGGAATTTTGCAGTTTTCCCTCAAAGATGATATTGTCATAGCGATGATCGTTGCTTTCCACCTGGGCGTCATCGTCCGAGCCCCAATTCAGTCGAATAAGGGGTTTACACGGTATATTTCAAAGCTATATAGACTAATAGTATAACAGCATACTTTCGAGATATCTTCGTTAAATATCGATGTCAATACAACAACATGCAATAAGAATATGAAACAAGTAGTACAAATCGAGGATTCCAGCACTTAATCTAATGGTTTTATCCTTATGTATTTCCAAAAATTAAACCCTGATTGCTCGAATACTCGTACAAATCTGTCGGTGGGATCTTGGAAATATCAGGGAGGGTGCTCCTTCCATGTTGGGATGCTTCTCAACCTTACGAGGGAAATCTTTGACCTAAACAAAAAAGTTATAACCACTTCAAGTCTTCAATAATTAGCGAGTTATTTATCCATTAAATACAATACAGATTTATCATAGACCGTTAAGATTTTAATTTTTCACTGAATTTGGTGGACGATATTACCACGGCAGATTCACTGATCATACTAGGTTTTCTAGAGTTGTTACGAGCCACTCAATTTTCGGGTCGAGTAGAGAAATTGACTCGACACACTGTATTACGTATATGGGAAGAAATACCGCAAACTTCTTCTTCTTCTTCTGAGTCTTCAGTTTTGAAACTTAGTGACTCGAGTTATGACTCTTTACAAAACAATACTATACGTTCTCAACTTTTTTTCCCAACCAACCAACCACGGAACCCTTGGGACAATGAAGAAATGTTCACGCGCCCTCCTACACCCCCAGAGTATCCCCAATGACTTCAGCTCCACCGTTTCGGTTTTCTTTGCCAAAGATGACACTGTTAAACTTGTCACTTCTGAGTTGTTCTGTCTCAAGTAGTACAAAGCAGGAAACTGGCAACAGGGCCCTTCTGCGTTGACCGATCTCATTTTCGATCCTTGGGGGGGGGGACCCGTTGCCATCCCGGACCATTACATTTCACGGATCCCCTACGAGGATCCCGCGGATCACAAGTTGAGGTAGATATATGGCTGTATCAGGTCGAGGCGAATTGTGACGTTTTTGCCAAGAAAGATTATTGGAACTTATTGAAGCCGTCTGAAAATTCAGAGGTCAATATATTGGTCAGTTGGTCATGCCTGTCATCATAAAGGCACGACAACACCCGTCTTCAAATCGAAACTGGATAACTCCAAGATAACACAAAAGCAGAAGAGACAATTTTATCGTACAATGCAGGGAAACAGTGATAAATCATTCCGCATTTCATTTTCTTTTTCTTGCTTTTTTTTGTTTTAAGGTCTGTTTTATCAAAATAAATTTTTCTGTTTAACTTCTGATCGGACAGATGGCTATACAGAAAAGACCAAGTACCTTCATAAATCTGTCAAACTCAAAAGTGAACTTTTTCACGGAAATTCTAAACAAGGACGACCTGTTACTTGGTACTGCGTTTGGCATGCTGAATGCCAATATAGTTTATAGACCTGAAATAGATAATACACTTGTAAAAAAATTGCACGAATGGAGGGCGGGGGTGTAAGAAATATCTGGGTTTGCTGTCGTGATAGGCCTAACAGTGATAGTGTATGTTGTATCACGGGGCTTGATAGCTCCATGGTTGTATATACAAAACGTCATGTATACAATATGTATCAGAGGACACGATTTCACAGCTGTCGCTATGTATCTCCTTTCTTACTGTTGTCGGTTATTTTATCAAAACCTTCAAATACTTACGCGTGATAAGAATGCAATGAAATGAATCTAAAACAATAGTTTGAACTGCTTTCCAAGTGAACACAAGTTGAAGGCGTGACTACATGATTGCATTCCAAAGAGAACATTTCGTCGTGGTATTTAATATTTAGGTATACTTTTAATCACATGTCACACACACACACACATACACACACAAGGAAACATCAGAAACCTGTCCGAATTTTAGCTAGTTCCGCCCGATTTAACTCGACTACATAAACATATATCATAAACTAAAATCTTACATAGTCTTATATACAATCCTATATAACACGGCTGGTGACCCAGTATATCTTATATCATGTAGCTCCATACTTATACTAAGTGTAGGCTAAAAACTTTTCCTAGAAATATTGTGAGCAGGGAGAGTCCTGCCTTATCCAAAACTGAACGGGGGGTTAATGGGGGGGGGGGGGGGGGGGAAAGGGG
>JAAAKB020000011.1:812487-827452 GCA_010014835.2 Apostichopus leukothele | reverse complement strand
AGGACGGGAAGGGGATCAAAGGGAGAGGAAGGGAAGTGGATCAAAGGGAGAGGAGGAGAATGGGATCAAAGGGAGAGGAGGAGAAGGGGAGGTAAGGGATGGGAGAAGAGAGGGAAAGAATGGGATAGTAGGGAAGGGATCAAAGGGAGAGGAGGGGAAGGGGAGAGAAGGGAGAGGAAGAGAAGGGGAGAGAAGGGAGAGGAGAGTAAGGAGAAGAAAGGAGGGAATGGAAAAGGGGAGGGGAAAAGGAGAGCTAAGACTCAGTCAGGAAGTGATTAAAGAGGAGAGAGGAGAAAGCAGAAGAACTTTGGCATTAAGGTAACTAATGAACTGATGGAAGCAACCAGTGTTTGCACAAGTCTCTCGTCGCTTTCTGATTTTGCATGTGGTTGAAAACATGCGGTAAATTTTCTATGATATGAATGGCAGCAATTTTTAAAGGACTCTGTACTCTTACCATTAGTTTGTTATTACCCTGTATCATTCTATACCATGTAATATCCAGATATCATAACTGCATGGATTATATCTTACAAGAACAAATATGTGCTAAGAGCCATTTCACTGACTTTATGAAGTAATTAATTTATTGATTGTTTAGTTTATGATCCACAAAGTTTTGCGTCCCACAAACTAAATTTCATACTTCATTTATTTCTTTCGTAACCTTTGCTTAATTCCGAATTTCCTTCTTCCTTCGACTAAATTTTGTGACATCAGATCTTACATGGTCTTGAAACTTTACGTTTCCCTCTTCAGCCACGGATAAATGCCTTAATCACGTTCTGGGGCATCTTCTACAGCTCATTGTATAGGCAAGTGTGAAATTTGTCACACAGTAACTGAATACAAACCATCGTAAAGTACTAGAGTAGTCCAGTTTAAACCCACGATGAAGTGCATGTGGACAAAATTCAATTTCATCCGATTCAACTTGACTGCACAATTCACCAATCATGAATTTAGTCAGATGCTCAATATAACAGCCAGATGATTGTATCTATATTAATTATTCAATGACTGATAGAGAAAGTGTTATCGTTAAGCCAATTTGACTATAATTATGATAAACAAGTCACAAAAATATCACAGTTATCACATAATGCATGTGATATGTAATACTGAGTTGATTCTTTGGCCAAGTATCTTTAATATATATACTGAGGTGTATTTCTATATTCATATAATAGTGTACCATAGTATATTAAGAATATGATAGCTTAAAAACTGCACTGTGGCAATGAAAGAAGCTAAATGATAGGCAGAAAGGTAGTGTTTATCATCATTCTATTATCAAATTCTTGTGATGTCATCATGACATCATTGATATTCAGCTATTGAGGAGAATATACAGAACCATCTAACATCACATTGAAGACTTAAACACATTTGCCAAATGGTAAAAATCTGGTAATTATCATTTTGCACACATATATGGCATTGCTCGTCAATACATCGGAAATCTGATAATTACTATTTTGAAGAGATGTGCAGTCGTGCTGTGTATTAAAAGATCTGAACGTTACCGGTTTGCTCATTTTATGTACTTAAGTGGTACTAAGTTTGCAATTTTAAGATTTTCACTATTTTTGCACGTCCAAATTAGCAAACCGGTCAAACCGGTCAAACCGGTAATTTTTCAGATTTTTCACGTTTTACAATGTGTGTTAATAAGTCGTCAGCTAGAACTGTAAGAATACAAGGGAAGGATGATATTACAATTCTTAACATGTGTGCTTGTTTTCTTTTTTTTATCGCTTTCAAAGCAAGAACAAATTCACTGAGACTCTTGACTTAATTTAAACTGCACGGTATACACATAAAATGCTCATGTTATTCATTGATGTGCTCCGACAATGTTTAGAATGTTTAAGTTATAAACATCGGCTTAGATTGATGCGTACCGTAGATGGGCTGTAACAAAATTTACTGAACGTGCCTTCTTAATTAACAAAATCGTCAATCAAAATTTTAGCACGAGCTGGTCTGGATTGAAACATGCACCATTGAGGAAAGATTATCTTCAAGATGAAAGAGCTAAGAGACTCTCTATACTTGAGAGAAAACTTTTTTTGGAAGATATGAATTATAATATATATGATGAAAACAAAACAAAATGCTTGTGTGATGTATTATATGACACAAGATTTTAAGTGCCATGTTTTGGGTAAACATTTCTTGGGATTTGAGAAATGGGAACATGGCTTCCTTGGAAATCATTTGGTTGTAAACTCTATCTGTGTAAAATGGAGAGAAATCTTTATGAAGCAAAGAATATGTTAAGACATGACAAAGAAAACGTAGCTTAGCCTTAGCTAGTTGTAAACATCAACCAAATTTAAAAAAAAAACATGAGCACATAATACTTGCATCCTGTTTTGGTTCGTAACTACTGTGTTCGCGTTCTTCTTAACCATATATAACTGAGTCATGTTCACTCGTAATTGGACACAGCCCTTTAATCTCACTAACAATTAAAACAAGCAATTTACAAGGCTAGATTACATACATTATTAATGTTCTCCCCAATTAGTGAGAATTTAATCTAATACAGACGTTTCGTCCAACACATTTAATGCAATGTTTTGTCCTGTTCTGGCAAGCTTGTGTATCCCTTAAACTGTCTATAGATCCAGTGTCATATACAATGTATCTTATGAAATTTTAGTGGGCAAGACTACCAAGTAGCAGACTAAGTTATCAATTTTGTATAACTTACTTCATTACTGTATATATTCAAACAGCCAAGTTTGGTACAACCAGACTGTAGGAAATTCAATGCAAAATGCAGCCTTAGGGGACGCATGTATTACAGTAGGTTGCCTTCTCACTATCAATGATCTCTCAAGTTACTTCACATTCTGCAGCACAAATGTCAAACGACTTTGCCATTTTTATCTTTCTTTCTCTTTTTCCCTCCACGATGGCATATTAAACCAATAGTTATACAGCTACCATTTACTACAGTAACAATTAAGGTCATGCAGCAGCACCAATAATATTAAGTATAAAGCTAGGCTATAGGTAACTCCACTATGAAAGACTTATTTATATGCTACATATTTGTATACTATCATTGCACGGACATTGTGACCAGCCTATATTACAACACTGGCACAGCTGACTACAGTAGTATGGATATTTGGAAGTGGCAATCTGTCTCCCTTCTTTAATTTGCATAAAATTTACATATCTCTTCGACCTACCTACTGTACTTCCACTAAATAGTACGTTATCATTCACACAGTACTGTAACCCTTTGACGTTCCCTAAATAAGGCACAAAATGCTAGATTCCTTTTCTTCGAGTCAAAGGATTGGACCTGTCAAGGGGAATCTGCCAGTTCTATAATGCCTAGTAACTGATGTTTTACTATCTCTTTAAGATTCAGTTTGGATGAATTGCAAATCACATCAACGAGATCCATGCCTCTGCCATGTCTGCAAGATGGTTTCCAAAATCCCCTCCGGGGAGGATTGTCGATGTAGCATTAAGGATGCACTAAATGTGTCTGGATATATTGATTCTGTGACATCATAGGTACATTAAGTGTGTTACAACCAGTATATAGGATACATTATATGAATACATGACACATAAAGTGCACACGTTTAAGGCCTGGAATGAATGTTTATAACTAACAATATATATGTAACACTGTATTCATAGAGGATACTACAAAGAATCTCATTGGCCCAACGCCTCGTTTAGGAATATCCATTGCTGAGAAGAAATGCTATTTTTGTATTCATTTATTTTGAAAATAAAAATGTGTGATTTCTACATGGCCAGCTACTGTACAAACAACTAAATTATACTTTCATGCACTATGATTCTGAGATTGCCAATCCTAAATATCCATACCAGCATGCAACTGTGCCAGTGTTGTAATAGGCTGATAGCTGATCATGTGACTGTGCTATGCGCAACTCCCTCAAAATATTGCTCGGCTCGGGAGATACATCTTGGTTCAAACAACATGTCAGAGACGGGCAGCCATATTGTAATGTCGCAGCAGGGAATAAATTAGCGTAGTTTTGAAGGCTCATGTCTACGGTTTCCATACACAACCTACTATACATTTTTGCACACGTTTGTACTGTATAGCAAGTTGCCCTTCTTTTATCACAACGAACATGCATTTTGCAATGCAATACCAAAATAATGTAAATTAATCCTTGCATAGGTCCACAAGGAGGTGAAAATCTTTTACTTTTCCTCATTGAGTTGACATGGAACCTTCACACATATAATGAGAATGTTAAGTGCTATCAAAATATGTAGTTGCCAAGGTAACTGAGTTCAAAGGTCATGTGTTCTAAGGTCAAATGTACATGTTTTAGTGTAGTTTTGCTGGCGACGAGCCAGCAACTCTGTGGATTGCCCTCTTCTTTCTCTCTTCGAAGTGAATGTAAGCTCGAGTCACGATACTCAAAATTTAGATATATTTTCAGTTTTATATTTTATTTGTATATATATATAGCAGTTGGAAGAAATAGTTCCTGATAAAATCTTTTTCTCCTTCATTTTGTTATATTTCTTAGCAATATTTAACTGATATTGCTCTTTAAAGCTAGTACTGATCAAAAAACATCCTAATATTTCTGCGACATACGTGTGCAATGTACTGCAGAAGAACCCAAATTGTGAACACAGATCATTGCTGAACCAAATGCTATGCAAGTGGTACACTATGCACATTGCTAACTCAATCTGCTAATTGGAAGTGCAAAGTTACACTAGTGTTTATACGTGGGGTATTTCACAATGAGTAAATACAGAAATCGGATCATACGAGGAGAAATAAAATAGTATTTTATGAGAGAGAAGATGAAATGGGGAACATTCGATACCACTGGTTATGAAAATTCTGTACAGTACTATAAAACTGACAGTATAAATTGTCTAGTCACAATTTTGGCCAACCACAGCTTGGACAGCATTAGGTTCTTCATTAAACAGATTCCAGTAGTAGATAGTAGGGCGAATCAAGGATTTTTAAAAGGAAAGGGTGTGGCCCTGGGGTCGTTGAAGCCGACTTCCAAGTGGGAGGAGGGAGTCTAGGGACCTTGCCCAAAGTAAACTAAAATTTTAAAAGTGAAATGGTGTAATCTGAGTCATATTTAGGCTTTAAATTTATAGGCCTACTCACAACCTTTGTGCTAACAAGTCCTATAATTTTATTGGTGTGGGGTTGAAACGGGGGTGTATAAACCCCCCTACCCCGCCCTAGTCCCCTCAACCCCTGGACCCATCCCCGGTAGGCAATGTGAGACTGAGGAGACATTCCATGTCACAAGTTGGAAAAACAATAAATAATCATAATCTCATTATTATCACATATTTATCTCTAGAAATGTTTGGTTGAAGATCTGAAATTAACTCTTTATACCTGATAAACCCTCCAGTACTGTAGTCAAATGGACCACAATGACTAGGTAATTTATGTCTACATACTTTCTTCAATACATTTTTAGTTTCAGTTTTAGTTTTAGTACAGTCTTGCTGCTGATTAAATTTCCCTGAAATTGTGATACATTTGGAACTATTATCATATAGCTGTCAATTTATTCATTATTCAAATTACTCATTTTATGAACATAATTATCTTGCTATGAACCTCATGACTGTGGAATACCAAAAGACTAGCTCCCTGATTAATGTATTGAAAGATGTCAACATGCTCATGGTCTTAATAGTTCATGCATGTTCTGAAAAATGGTAGTACCATGCATATATACCTTCAAACTATCTTTATATGGTTCGTGCATATATATATCTTGTTAATTGAAAATTAGGTACAGGTGGTGTTTTCAATAACAGGCATCAGTTCAAAAGAAAAAATTGATAAACCGACACATCATTGTCATCATGATCACATCTGAGAAGCTTTTAGGCACGAACGTTGCCACAAGGCTCATGAAATATGACAAAATTCTAATATTAGACATGTATACATTTATGCTGTAAATAGCTGATACGGTATGAAGCTGATGACATTGTATTGATACCGGCATAACGTGTATTAGCCACGACTCGGTGTATTTACAGTATAATGGATATTTCAAACATATAACACGCTTCGAGACTTCAGTATATTCAATGATCCATACTATATGGACACCGAAAGTATTTGTGACGAAGCGACTCGAACAAATCTGTGAAGATATCTACGTGGCAACGACATAGCATTTTTCAAGTAAAAAACTTGACCCCCCCCAATCGGGTAAATGAAATTAGTGCTAATGAATCAACTCAATTTGACCTTAAAATGGAGAGACTCGTTTAATACAATCGATCTGGATGACCTACGGTATGGGTAGTCGCATATATGTGCTAAGTTGTATGTGGAAAGAAGCTCTGAGAAAATGCTATGGCCGGCTTGCAGTTTTAACACAAAGGGCAAATTAATAGTCTGTTTCGCACTTTGTTTATTCTGAGCAAAGGAACTTTTGGGACGACTTGTGCTTTGTCAAAAACTACCGTCGACCACGACCAAGCCAAAGCGAACATTGCATTCATGCTTTGAACATTGAATGCATGTCAAACCTATACTGAATATGTATGAAAGTTTCAAAGGTACAACTGAATCATGTGATTACAAGAGCGCTCCCACCATCTCTCCCCACTCCTCCTCTCCCCCCATATACTGTCCTCTGCATCCCATTCCTTTCCTTATCCTCTAAAACAACATAAATAGTACCAATAGAACCAACACAGATACCTTATATGTCACATTCATACAAATACAAGTACAAGTACTAAATTTTGCCTGGTCATTTCTCCAACAAAACACCACCCTTTGTCAAACCCCTTTACATTTCTCTAAAACAGATCGTCCAGCAACCTATGAGTACACCTTTCACTCTGATTTATTACTGGACACGCAAAGTCGTCAACAAATTCCCGATATTCTCCATGGAGACAAAACCTGAGGATTTGACCAGCAACTGGACGCTGTGTGTTCTTCTTTTTGTTGTGTCATTCATGCTCCACCTAGTATTCAACTATTCTTTACAAGAATATCGTGATGAGAGAGACACGAAAAAACGATGGATCATACAGGCAAAAATCTCTCTGACGGATGATTTGTAAATTACCAAGAGAGATACGTAAATATCCACTACATCACATAGACACTTGTGAGTACGATACACGCAGAGTCAATGACCACACAGGTGGTCTTGAATTACAAGTTAATGGGAAGACAGATACTCTTATAAGATAGAGAGAGAAAAAAGTTGCGTAGATGAAATAAAAAATTGACATCAATCATCAAGGTTTTAAGTTTCTCCATAATTTAGAACCCATGTTTAGATGTTGTTAAAAGAGACCCGATACGGTGCAATTTAATGATGGCATTTTTTTTTCATTTTTTTTTTTTACATTATACAGTAATTGAAAAAGAGGCTGAAAAAACAATCAGGGTTTCTACAAGAAGCATGAAGGAGGGATTTTTTTGTTGTTGTTGAGTGAAATTACTGCTATGATAAATATAATCATGTTTGTATGAACGTTGTTTTGAATTCATAGCTAATAGAGCGTGCGGTAACATTATAATGGTGCTGTAGTAAGTGCAGAGGGGAATTAAAGAGTTGCTGGGGAAAGGGAGAAGGGAGATTTAGCGAGGGAATGGTGAGAAGTAAAAGGATATGGGTGGGGGGAGGGGGAGGGGGGAAGGGGGGGAAATACAAGAGTCACTTCATAGTATATAAGTACATTATTGAATGCAAAGACTAATATAGCCCATGCAGGTTCAAGATTCAGGAAGTGAATCTTTAAATTGAAGGCTGATAACACCAATTTGGGAATACATGGTAAATATTAGTAGTTTTTGTAACTGTATGTACAATATTTTGTATCCACAAACACAAGTTCAATATATCCACATTTCCACTTAAACAACATATAATAAAATCTTTTTTGGTTAGAAAGATAAAATGTTAAACACAATCCACAGACATATTTCCACTTTCATCTTCCAAAGTGGTATCGCAGAAAATTTCAGTCAATCTTAGGAAGCGTAAATATGATCCTGGCCTTCTGTATGGGTATAGTGTTACAAGTGCAAACCAAATGAAAAATTCATCTCTGAATTGTTGTACATGTAAAGGTATTGGGAGATCAGTACATGAGATCTGAGAATGCTCCTTGGCAACATGTACAGATCTATCTGATGACTGACTATATATCCAGTGTATGTCCATCCACAGTAGATGTACATTCCAAAACTTACTGGTTTGGATATTTATGAGTTACAAGCTTACCTATCACCCCACATCCGTAGCACTCTCGTTCTACCGTGCCTAGAATGAACTGGTAACCTTTTAACACTGTGCGTCCTCTATGACCGTCCATCCACAGTGGATTACATACAGAGCATTATAAGCTCCCAAACACAGGTCTTTTCTGAGTGAAACAATCTGGAAAAATAACCTCTTTCTTTAACTTAAAGAGCCCTAACGAAGATCGACAAGTTTATGTTTAAGACGACTTTATGCAGTAACACGACTGAACTTGAGTGAATGACATCATACCCTGATGACATCACAGACTACCTATAATCCACTTCCTGGGTGTAAATAAGGGTTAATTACCTGGTAATAAACAAGTTTACAATGAAACAACCATACAGTACGTGAATTTAATATGGAGAAGACATTGACATGAGGTATTCAACTAACAATGTACTCAGCACATATAAATGTGATTTTGCCCCACACATACCCCTTCAATTGATCACGTTTACGTCACGTTTCAATGTTTGTCGTTCAGGGTACTGAATGTGTTTGCTAAGTCATTGAACATGCATTGTTTCTCGGTATACTCAGATAATTGGTTGTTGTTTTGATTATATGACCCACCTTAGGCTGCGGCCTGCAGAAAGTAGACACAAGTTTGATTTGTTTCCAGTGACTTTAACCCATAGTTGAACCTAGAGGTCTGTTTATAAAAGCTTAATTTATCATACCGTGGCACTGACAAAGGAAGAAATTTAGTCAAAAGTAATTTGCATGACTCCCAAGGAAATATCCTTGGTTTAAATGTCTGATGAATGAGATGAAGAAATTAATTCCACAAACAGGATGAATCCATCCACCACCGTGCACCTTAAACGTTAAGTTTAAAGGAAAGCTGTAAAAGGTAAACATGGAATGATCAATTGCTTCAACTTGGGACCTGTTTTCTTCATAAATAATATCGGAGCACCTGAAGAAGATTTGCTCCTAACTTCCCTCGGTAGCAAATTTAAAAGATTGTTTTTTCTTTTACAAGGTCGCTGCAATCTCTCTAATCCCATAAGCTATGAAGCGGGATGCGACATGCGGTGGACGTACAATATTTATGGACCTGTGATACTGAGTCGACTGATAACCCCCCCCCCCTCCCAATCCTTTATATTATTCATACCGATACTTTTTCTTACGCTGTCTGCGATCAAGTCGAAGCAAAGCTTTCTAGTTAATACACATGTAGTACTGTATGTTGATTTGTGCTCAACTACTTCTCCACCGTGGCAGACTGCAGTAGATAGATCTAAGTGGATCAATAAATTTCATTTTTTATCTATGATTCCAGGTAGACTTTAATTTCCTTAAAGCTTCACGACCAAGGATGTACTGTACCAAATGCAATTGTTTCAATTAGACAGAGTTCCAACGGTCGGCTGGAGGCGTATTTGCCAATGTGATCTATTTTAGATGAAGAATGCGTCACATTCTTCACAGCGCTGACCTGTTTTCCATCTTTGACGAGGGAACTTTTCCAGATTTAAGTCTAATCTGAGACGAGAACAATCTACCAGCTGATGAAAACATCCCATAAATTGAGTCTCTCAATTTTTGGAATACAATTCTGCTGAAACTCTACAAATCTAAAAGTTAACTTAAAGGTTACAAAATGTCTCCCACACTGATCGTGATCATATTGTTAAATAACTACTAATGATATTGATCACTTTCGGGTGGAATAAAATGTCACTTCATAAAACATAGTCCGGACGACGCAAGCACTCAACTCACATTTTAATATGGCTATAGGAATCCAATTTCTAGATCCAGAGAATATCTTAAAAACCTATCACACTACAAAATCAGATTACAATGATATACAGTAACACTATCTAAGCTCCACTTTGTGTCGGGACACTATTTTTTGACAAACAAAGTACTTCAAAAAGGTATGAAACCCTATCATGATATTGACATTAAAATAATATGCGATGCATTAGTAGTCACATTGCATAGACCACAACAGCCTCTTCCTGTCAAAAAAATAAATTGGGTTCTTTCGGTGGTGTCATGAGAAGGGAGGTCATTGACCGGGTGAGAGTGGTAAGGTTGTGAGGAGACAGGTAAGCGAGGCGTGAAGCAAATGTCACATTGGACAAACCATCACAGCCCTGACTCCTGTTACAAAATAAGTAGGGTTCAAAAGGAATTAATGTTACTGCATGTAAAATAAAAAGTCTGTTTGACACTTTGTAACATGTTTTAAACATTTTGTTCACAAGATAAGTGCATCACATTCATATCACACATCTGCAAACAAGCACACGGAAACAACCACACACACCATTCAACTTTGCTGCAAAGGTTTTCTTGACTGCCTGTACAGCTAGTAGCTACAGACCTATCTATACACTTTTGTCGTATGCATCGCTTCAGTCTCAAGAAACAGCATACCGTAAAATACCATCTAAATCAATGCACAGCAGTAAAAATCATTAAAAGTCACTTCGTCAGAAGCGGTGCACACAAATCATCTGGAAAACCAAACTTTTTAAGTCGTCGAGTAAACTTGTTAACAATGCATAAAATACAAGTAGTTTCAAGGACAAACTTTGATGCGATTATTCCATCAGTGCATTGTGTTTGCCATGGCATTGCAAACACATTAATTGATAAGAGTTATTAAACATTTGCAAAAAACACACGGTTATTATTTAACAATTATCAGGAACCGAACGGAAGTGTTTACATATCGTCATTAATTTTTATCCGTAATGGAGCATTTATAGTTTAAATGTGTGTGAGCGAGAGAGAGAGAGTGCAATGCGGTGCTAACGGTTATAATTATTGGAGGTGAAGATAAATGAGAAAGTGCAATTGTTTTGAAGAGAGAGAGAGGGTATTGAGTATTAAGATAAACTGACTCAGGCAACATATGTCAAAATGAAAAGCTGCAGCAGCTGCAAAATCACCCTGCAGCCAGGATGCATCAATATCAAACAAAAGAGAAATTTAATCTAGGCAGACAGGTAGTTTCTATTGTATATAACTGCAGTGACTATAGTGTGAAACTGCACAGCAAAAAAAAAAAACAAAGATTACATAATGCAGCCTGGCTGCAGGATGGTGCAGCCCCCTCAGTATCTTTACTTTGGACACGGTGCTTTAAGAAGGTATACAAAAACAACCTAATTTACTCAACAAACAAAACATCCCAACTTTCCATACCACCTAGATTGAAATGGATTAGATACATTCTGTACTGAATGCTGGAACAGATCATAAGATTTCCTACTGGTAGATTCAGAAAATTAAAAATTTGCTGGACGGTAATGCAGAAGTTGGTCAACAGGGATGTAAACACTAAAACATCATTAATTTTTTTTTATAAACAAGGAGGATCAGAGTGTAAATGCATTGATGAGACATGTAAGGAAGGCTGTATGCAAAGTAAATACTAAGCTTCTGCCTACAGGCATCCTTTAATCTATCAACAACAAAAAAAACATTCTTGCCTTTGATACTATAAGGTGACAGGGTCCATGGATAAGCCACTGCAATATGGTTTTCCAATCTGTGATATACACAAGGCATTTACTGGTATTAAATGAAAACAAAACTTCCAAGTAGATGAGGTCAGACTGGGTCCATATTAGACCAGCATTTGCTTATTCTTTGTTGTTTTTACTCACGTACGACGTCTTCATCGAGTTCTTCGTAGAAAGCGCACTGGCAGATTTGAAGCAGGAGCGATGATGGAAGACTGGTAAAAGCGTCTAATTTCTGGAGCCGCAAAAATATTACATGGAGGTCTTTCTGGGTTCTGTCCTGTGGACTGCAAAAATAATAACGTAAAGTGAAAAAGAGGATTATAAATATGGACACCAAAATAATCAAGAAATTGAACTGGGATGGAAGGATGGATGGCATTTTTGAAATAAGTTTTGGTGTTTTTTGATAATATTCAATGTTATATATATATATTGCTATAAAATTCCACATGTGGTAAAGTAGTTTAAAATTTATCACTCTAAGTAAATCAAGTTATTTTGGGGGTACTCAATTCGACAATTCAACATCTTGAATCCTGGTCCCTGCTGACTTCAGAAACTTCAAAAATCTTTAAAAACAACAAGATTTTAGTGGATCAAAAATTAACCTGGAATTAAAGTTATAGTGAGTATTAGCTCAGTGGTTAACGTCGGTGCCTTTCAATCATAAGGTTCCAAGTTCGAGTCACTCCAAGATTAATGTATGTCGTCCAGTTACAGAGTTGTTGATCATTGACAATTCATTATCATGGATGTTAAATATGAATCTAAGAGACTGACTTCGGTCAGCTTGCGGCTTTGATAAGCCAATGATGGCTTCTTCACCAGTTCCTGCTTGCAGGAGGATCTAAAATACATAAATACATACATACATACATCAGCCTTGAGAATGGCAGATTGGAAGGTAGAGGGAGTGGGTGTTGACCCTGAAATAGGTAACCGAGGGTGCAGTACTAAAATGTTATCAACTTCTGTCAGCTAGGTTGATTTGAGTGCATGTGTAGAATGGAGACAGGTTAAGAGAGGAGTGAATTAAATATGCGGTTACTTTGGAAACCATGATTCTGGTGTAAGAAGTCTTCACAATTGTTGTCTACACAAAGTGAATCACAACCATATGTAATCTGTCTTCAAATATTTGGCTTTCTTATCTCCAAACCAACAGAGAAGGAAGAATTCAACCACTTTCGGTTTTGCAGTTAACAAATTGACAACTGTTCTTTAAAATGGCATAAAAATTCCTGAATTATAATATATTTTCATTCTTCCTGCCTCCTCCCCCCCCCCACCCCTTATGTGGACATTTTTGTGAGTCCACATAAAAGCTGCTCTTAAAAGCCACATGTACAGTAACTGATATGTATATATGTGTTATAATACAGGAAATTAGTGACAACTTGATTTTAGTATGTGGCTAAAACAGTGAAATATGCTTGGCCTTCACAGTATGATCATAACAAATAGAGAAGAACTGAAAATAATTATTACGGCTAGATTTCAGGTACATACACAAATTACTGATCAAGCTGCAGCACTGCAGTGACCTACCCTGTGAAGAACACTGTAGCAATGGCTCTTAGTTAAACTGTTCAATGTCTAGGCCTCCTGCGACCAACTGAATCATTTTCAAATTTATTACAGCGACTAGATATTTCATCAACGCAATTGCCCGAGGGATAATTTTGTTATGAAATAGTTTCCAACAATGCAGAGCCCAATTTACTTGGATGGAACTAATATACCTTCTCCCTTTTCCTATATTTCTCACTTAGAGTTATTTTTTAGGGAGGGAATTCACAACAATGTTAACTACTTGGTTACTTTAACGACCTTCATACTTCATGCTAGCATGAAAACTAATTGAATGAGGAATAATTTTTGTAGTTGACTCTCACATTGAATTTTACCAAGCGAAGGGCTTTTATCCTTAATTGAATTTTTTTATATGAAACATCTCGTAGGGTTTACAGAATTCTCATATGGAAACTATTTTGTCTTTGCATCTACGGTAAGCACACTGCTTCAGATACAAATATAACACACAGATTTGTTCAATTCACGAATTGAGAATTTATCACTTTTGTATTCAGGCATCTCCCCTTTAAGAAATAAGTTTTGAAAAAAATGTACACTATTGACTAGATTTAAATGAAATACTGTATTACAGATCATTAAGGTAAATAATTTTCATAAACATGTATAAAATATGTATGAAATGCTCTTATTTAACAAAAACTATCGGGCTTGTCCAAATTGACGTGATCAGGGGTGACTGACGATTTCCAAACGATGAAAGGCCAGGCAGTTGACCGATGCTACGGTTAGGCGAATGGCGGAGGTGCATGGCACTATTAGTACTGTTAGACCATACACGAAACAGCTGTGTCATGTGCCGCTAAATCTCTTTTATACAATCTCTGTCATATTTCATACCTCAAAGAATAAGAATTTATTTCTCTTTTTACCTGTAAAACTGCTTTTTGACACAAGATATACATGACAAAACATGTACCTCAAAAAATTTGTCATTTCCAAAAAAGATATGTACGTTAATACAAGCTGCTGCCAGCAGGGAATTTCTGATTTACAGTATCCTTTAATAGCAGCTGGACCTCAACTGCATTTTGGTTTGACCAGTTTCATCTATTTTAACAATGTTTTTCAGTAAATGAACAAGTATTAAATTTGCAATTGTATATAGGTCAGACATCCATTAATAACGAGCAGTATATTGGATTTCTTTTGGTTGGCGAACCTGGGGAGACTGTCAAATCAAATACAGCACATCATTCTGCTAGCCAATCTTGATGTCCGAATTTAATCTCAAATTACAACCACGTCCAGATGAATCGAAGAAGCCCGTCCGTCCGTGTCGAAGGATTTCTCGTTCGCTTTCGCCTTGGGTAGACAGGGAGCACGCAGTAAGAGTTACGAGTTAAAAGACCACAGTAGTAGATAAGATAGTAATGTCTGATTGTAGTAGGTACAGTACACATGTAGTACAGTAGGTACACTATGGAGTGTTAGCTCAGTGGTTAAATGCCGGTGCCTTCCAATCATAAGGTCCCCGGTTCGAGTCACTCCAAGATTAATGTATGTCGTCCACTTACAGAGTTGTTGACAATTCAAAATCATGGACGTTAAATATGAATGTAAGATACTGACTTCGGTCAGCTTGCGGCT
>JAAAKB020000011.1:796130-808814 GCA_010014835.2 Apostichopus leukothele | reverse complement strand
GTGGAATACTTCGATATTTTTTGCAAGGAGGTCAGAGGTCATTTGGGACAGTGGAAAACTTCTTTGTTGACGCGATATCTCGAGCAGGGCATATTTTGCGAAAATCTGTTGCAACTTCTCAATAGTTATCCTGCATTGTAATAAAACAAACTATACATTAATGCTCCCAGTTCACCCCATACTGGTTTTCCACAACATTTGCTGCTTGTTTGGTGCCAGCTTCTCTTCTTAGAACTACATGCTTTTTGTACGTGTCCTGTATTGTTAGAATGGTGGCAAATTGCCACTTTTAAACAACAATTTGACGGAGTATGATTTGTCCCAGAATACCAGAAACATTTCCCTGACGAGTTAGACCTATATGCATTACTATGCTTTGTGTTTGACATAGCCTTTTCCTGGTGTTTGTTACTTCAAACTTTTTAATCTTCGGTTGACTACATGATCAGTTCCTGTTTCCATATCCTGTGCTGTTGTAAACAGTGATTGTGCGAGTTCTACTGCTTGCATAAAAGCAAGCTTTAATACTCTCTGACAACAACTGCCGCTGAATTGTTCATCGTTAATGCCAATTACAATTCTGTCAACAAGTATGTTACTGTACTTAGGCTGTCCCCAAATTCACATGGCACTGCTAACTAACGTAGGTTAGCTACGTAGTCAACGATAGGCTGTTCGTTACTACGTGCATAGGTGTAGAACTTATACCTACTTACAATAATGCTGGCTTTGGGTTCCTAGTGTTTCTGTGTTTTTTTCCTGGTGTTTTTTTCAGAACCTGAACATTAATGGAGCTCATATATGCATTATGCATGGTATGATAGCCTTATGTAGTGTAAAGGTTTACACAGTTTGGTGTAGGTCAGCATTAATTTAAGGTCATCAGGGGTCAAAACTTGAAATCCTTGTAAACTTGATATTTCCAGATAGGAAACTATTGGCTCTCATATTTCGTAAGTGGCTTCCCTATAATGAGTAATTTTATAATTAAATTTATCATTGAATGACTCTCTCTAGGCTAAGCACTGGCATATATGTGTATGCTGTCAATGTTTAAACCACTTTGGAATCCCATTAGTTACCTTTCCCCTACCATTGAGTTGGAAAACAGAATTTATGGTTGCAGAGAAGTGATGCAGTTGCTGTGTCTATTGGCTGGTAAACTTGTAATGTGACAATTTGCACTGTATGCAAACATAATTGAAGGGCACATTGTAAAGGTTTGAGTATGTGCAACATACAGTACTTACCATGACCTCAAAGTAGAAAGTGGTTGACAAAATGAATTTTTCCCATCATTTAGTGACAGAAAGAAGAAAATCAGGTGGGTTACTGAGCACTGTGATATGAAATAGGGCAGAATGTCCTCCACAGTGCAGCCTAGGGAAAGTTTGAATGATATGTGTTTAGTGCAGACACATAAACACTTAGTGTGGTAACATAGTAGTTTCAGTTTAGTATATATAGCAACATATTATTTTATTACAACAACATGTTTAAACAGATATACATGATATTACATATTATGTATAGTCCTGGATAATCTATTTACGTCATGTTAGTTTACATCTACATTACTGACATAACTGTGTGATCATAGCCAATGTTTAGGGGTGCATTGAGTGTTCAAAGTCAAATGCCATACAAGTACAGTATAGTGATGTATGCACATGCAGACCTGTTATTGTGAAATTGCCTAGCAAGAGAAAAGGGGGGAGTATTCGTACTCACACGAGTGTAAGCTAACAGTCGTAAGTATAAGGCTACACTACATGATGATTGCTTCACTTTTTATTTCAATATATTTTTATTCTAGGGTGTTCCAAGTTCTGCTCTGAGAGAAATTTGTCTGCTGAAGGAGTTAAGCCACAGAAATATTGTACATCTTCATGACATTCTTCACAGTGACAAGAAACTTACATTGGTTTTTGAATATTGTGACCAAGATTTAAAGAAATATTTTGATTCCTGTAATGGTGAGATAGACCCTGATGTAGTAAAGGTGAGTTAACTTTTCAATTGAGCCTTTTTTGTCAGGGTTATACCATGCCAATTCATGAAGTGAAAAATAGTGGTTTAACTGAAAGGGCCAAGTTTAGTCAGTAATGAGTGAATTCCTCGCAGAGGTTAAGTCCTACAGCTTCACCATTCAGAAAAATGGTTATCCGTAACTGCTTGCTGGGTATTCCAATATTTAAGTTTGGTATTTATTGCAAAAAACTTAAAGAGTAATGTCAAGTATATTGGTAAACCATAATAATTCTTTTACTACCAAAATCATTGCCACTTCATTAGAGAAATTATCCCTTGGCAAGGTTTATTTCAGTTTGAAGGTTTAACTTGAACGTACGGTGAAGCAGTGTTTGGGCTATTCCACAGTTCACTATTGAACTTTTTGTCGCTGAGCTCTGAAAACATTAAAACTCAAAAGTTCAGGTTAAAAATTGGCATATGGAGGTATTGACTATGTAATACATCAAAAGACACAATTTACACAGAATGTTTAATTAAGTTGTGTTTTTTAGTAGAGTGTCTACTTTGAGATATTTGCTTTGAATATCAGGTAAACTGTTTTGCTAATACTTGCAAAAATAATTTTTTAAATATTATTAGGGGACAGAAAGTCTCTCAATGACATATTATTGTATAGGTGATTGAATAAAGTAATTGTCAATAGCTTTGTAAAATTATATATATGGTTTTAAACAGTTGTTATCATGATTGAAAAGTAGAAAGTGGTTGATGAGATGGACTTACCTATCATTTACAGAAAGGAAGAAGTGTTGCCTAGGGAACAGTTTGAATGATAGGTGCATTTATGGTTGTGTTGCACGCTGAGGGTGTTTAGGAATTATTATGTTGTAGCAAACCTTCAATTTTTTTCATGTTGAACATGAGAGCTTGCTAACTTCTCTACATCAGCTCTGACTGGTGATTAATTGATGATTCATACAGTGTAAGATATAATTTTGTGTTTAATCTGGCTGTTCACACCAAGTGTAAAAGTTCCAAACTATTCATCCTATCTGACCTTGTCATTTTGTGTGGTAACTATTTTGAATCTGATGCAGAGAATGAACTTAGTAGGTTGTAATCTATGTCTATGATTTTACATGGGATAGAGGTAATTGGCCGATTGAGTAAGCTTCTGTTTGGTTTTCTTGCAGTCTTTCATGTACCAGTTGTTGAAGGGTCTAGCATTCTGCCACAGTCATCATGTTCTACACAGAGACTTGAAACCACAGAATCTCCTCATCAATAAGGTATGAGTTTGATTGACATTTGGGTCCAATATGTATTCTACTCTTGTGTTTTCTTCTTTCAGAGAAAGCTTTGGCTTCATAACCAACCACAGAAACATTTATATAGAGTCACCCATATGCAAATCTAGTACAATTTTCTCCAATTGACTTCCATATGTAAATATTATACTGTTATCTTTAAAGTGAAGAGCACTACCCTCCCTCACCCCACTCCCACACACTGTAAACAATGTATAACCTGTTGTCTTAACAATGAAAGCACCATAACGCATACCCAGTGGGTAAAATTATGACCAAAACGCAACGTTATATTTCCCTGAAGTGATTGTTGTGTTTTATTGTTTTGCAGCCCCCAGCCTATCAACCATTCTCCCACTCAACCTGTTAGGATTCCATAGGCCTCGCACTTAAAGCTCAAATGTTACTGAATCTTATTTTGGTTCCTTGTAGTCATGCCAGCTGTGTGCGTGTGTGTATGTGTGTGACACTTTTGTTGTATGCACGATAACTCAACAAGGGAATGATTGATCAATGCAATACTTGGTGGGTGGGTGGTCCACAATGAGTTGATGAACCCTTTTGATTTTGGTGCTCATATCATGAATATAAATGAGGTCACAGGGTCAAACATCAAAATCTTCAAATTGCAATAACTTGACAATCATAAGTCACAGACTTTTCATAAACGTGAGTTTGTTATTGGTAGGTAGCCTACACATGGCAAAATGTGTTGCAATTGATCATGTGTGAATTTATAAGGAGGTGGTTTTGCATTATTTAGGTTACAAGTTTGTATGATTCAAAACTTCACAAAGCAATTATTGATCATTACCATTTTAGTGAGTAGGTGAACCTAATTGTTTTTGGTGCTCATATCATGACTAATGATGAGTTTACCGGGTGAGGGATTATGTATCAAATTGCAGTAACTTATGTGGAAATCATATGTTTTATCTTCAAAATTGGATTACTGATATTTGAAGATAGCAGACACATGCTGATGTGTGCTACAAATGGTTCATGCATATTTATGAAGGGCCTGGCTAGCACTATTTTGGTAACAACAGTTTGTACACATAACTTAAGGGAATGCTTCATCATTACCTGTACTTGGAGTGTTTCCTCTTAATCAAATCAATGAGCAGCAGCAAGGAACCATGAAATGTTTTTATCCTGGGTAGTTCCTTACTGCAAGCAAAGGAATTATTTAGTCAGGTTGGCATGTGTGTGCATCTGTGACACTTGCTTGGGTCCACAATAACTCAAAAATGGAGTGATGGTACAACTTGTGCATCCAATAAACATAGAAAACTCTTCTGGTGTCATGAAGATTGATCTGTCAAATTACTTTATTTGAATTTGTTAATTTGTACTATAGTATTTGAATAACTATAAACAAATTTGATAGATATTGATGTTTGTATTACTGTGACTCTCCAATATGTGAATTAACTCTAAGCAAGTGTTAAAGTTGAATATTTCATAGTAATGTTTAAGATTTTGTTTTTGTGCTTCTTGTTTTAGAATGGGGAATTGAAGTTAGCAGATTTTGGTTTAGCTAGAGCTTTTGGCATTCCAGTCCGCTGCTACTCTGCAGAGGTTGTGACCCTCTGGTACAGACCACCAGATGTTCTCTTTGGTGCTAAGGTTTACACCACTTCTATAGATATGTGGTCAGCTGGTTGTATATTCGCAGGTTTGTTTCTGTTGTACTGTAACTACATGTTCTTACTTTCTGAAAAAGCAGTCATCTTGGTCACTTTATTTCTCATACTATATAAAGTTGTCTCTATTGATTACTTAAGATGAAAACATTTTCTTGGGTCAAGTATTTTATCCACTGGGACTTAACTCTGAGTAGAATTTTCATTTCATTACCTTCACTTTCTCTTCAGAAATGGCCAATGCTGGAAGACCTCTTTTCCCAGGAAATGATGTTGATGACCAACTCAAAAGAATTTTTAAATTACTTGGCACACCAACAGAAGACACTTGGCCTGGAATATCCAAATTACCAGACCACAAAGTATGTGCCTGAGTTGAATTTTATGCACCTTGATCACACCCTTGGCAATCACAGTTTAAAAAAATAATTTATGTTTTAGGTTCATTCTAGAAATTAGGCGTCAAACATCCCACCCTTATTGTCTTTGTACTTACAGCATCTGCCTGTTGAAAATTGCTCTGTCAGCATAGTGATTCATCTGTGTGACATTGACTTCATGATTGTAAATTGTGCCATTGTAGCATCAATGAACATTAGTAATCATATAATAATTGTGTAATATGATATAGCAATCTTCCAGTAATCAAACTAGACATTCCATGCTAGGTGTAACTGCCCTTGGCTTTGTTTTATTACTTTTGTAATAAAAATCAAGTCTATGAAATGGAGGCCAACAATGGCAGCACCTTGTAATATATTAATTGCAAACATTTGTAGGAACAACTTGTTATACTAGTATGCTTGTATGCATTGCACAGAGTGCCTTTCAATACTGTGATACCCTTTGATATATCTGGTTTCTTACACCTAGTAAAGAAAAGATGCATGAATCAAATCAAAACCTAATGTTGCTGTACATAGGAAAATAATGGAATCCTCTCTCCATTTCACTTCCTTTCATGTGACATCTTAATATCAATATGGAAATTAAATGAAAAACTTTTTAGATAGCAATTATTGGAGGAAAACAAATGAGCTGTCTAGTCTTTCACTACCTCCTTTAATGTCTCTCTTTACCCTGGATCATGACTTAATGTAATGCTAGACACTGTGCTACTTATGTTCTTTTGTCTCCTAGACATACCCTATATATCCAGTCACCACACCTTTGTCATCTGTTGTTCCAACTCTGTCACCGAAGGGAAGAGATCTGCTCCAAGTAAGAAATGTTCCTTTACATGAGGATTCAGAGTTCTTAGCTTTAATAGAAATTGTCTCTCTGATTTATATCACTGACATCAGTAATTTACAGGAATTCTTTTTTGCACTCATTATGTGTCATTCAACACATATCTTGATAGCTTTGAGTATTCCTTTAGTAATGTTTACTTTTAGCCATATGTAGGGACATTGATGGCTTAGTAAGTCCAAAAGTTACTTTCAGGTAACCATCATGTATGACTGGCAAAACTGAGGTTATAACTCAAACAGGTGATACTAAACTTTCATTAAACCATTAATAATTATTTTAATGAAGCCAATGAAGTGTGTCTAAAGTTGAAGCTTATTCCTTGTTGGTTCTGAGTTTTCAATCTTTACTGCACTACTTCTAAACTTATGTTCAGGTAGATCCTTGGGCTGCTGGGAATGCACTTTAACTAATTATTGGAAATTGTGCAAAGTTGTGTCAACTGATTACCCAACTTTGATCACTTAACCAAGTATCTTGTTGCAAACGATGAAGTTAATCACTGATATTGTTGCTACTCTGTTCTTCCTGTATAACATTTACTACTAGGTTTAAGTCACAAATCTTCTTTTCCATTTTTTTTCAGCGACTTTTAGTTTGTAATCCATCACTTCGGATGTCTGCTGATGACTCACTGGCACAGAGTTACTTTGCTGACTTATCTGCAACCAAGGCACTGTAACAGTGCAGACAAACCATCTGTCTACTTACATCCTCATAAAACTGTCACGGAATAGTAATGTATTGCTTCTCAGCGAATTGTTATGTTATCAAAGGTGATAGAAAGGTTGCCAGTCCGAACAAACTACATGTGCTCATGGAAGAATGAATGTTGATAAGATGCGTTGAAGGATCGTGGAAATGACAGTTGGCGACTCACATGTGCAATCACCAGTAGCGAGTAGGCTGTAATGTCAAACTTCTGGCTGTATCTTTCTTCAATTCAACTTCATGCACCATGTAGATAAAAATTAGATCTACACAAACATTTCCAACAAGACATAATAAGCGATCATTATGAATACTTCAGCAAAATGCCACATCATTGGAAATGAAGGCCTGCGTCTTGCTTTATTAGCTTCCAATATTTTTTGTGGTGTAAATTTTGTCATCTTCACCATGGTTATAATTTAAACAAAAATAGAAACACATGCATCATGACATTTAAAAGGTGTGTATGTACATGTAGGACAGTATAGATACTTGTTAAATTAACATGGAAAATCAATATGAACATAATTATGCTTATACCTAATTCAAATTTGTACTAACAATGAAGAATGCAAAGGTGCATGATTATTGGTTCGTACTAGTGTACTTAAAAGTCATGGTTTAGTATGCAATTCAGGTTACATGGAAAGAGAAAAGTATGTAGACTTTTCAATTCTCAAAATATTGTTGGTGGGCACAGATAGTGAAGCATCCATTGGAAAAAACAAATATTCTAGACTGCTAGTTGAAAGCCCCAACTGTTCCTAACTATGTTCTTGTTGAAGGTAACATGTGTTTTGCCATATAGATTATCTCTTGAGGAAATGCAGTGGATGGTCTATGTTGTAACAGGTTACCTTCAGAAGCTTACCTCTACATGTTGGTTGTAACCGAGCCTTTGAAATGTGACTTTTTGATGCATGTTTAAGAATTCCAAGGCTCTTGTAAAACATCTTTAATCTGGGCATAACTGTTTGATTGTCATAGGGAAAATAGCAAAATTTATCGTTCAATTGCCATGGTGATGTCACTCATCCAGCTGTTGCCAGAGACATCCCTGAAATTTAAGCATGGTTTAATAGTTCATATCTTTCCTATTAGACATGACATCAGAATGTATTTCCACCTAACTGTTACAGCAGATAAATGGAACAGTAAACTCCTTTCACTAGAATATCCATGTAAACATGGACTGCCTTGAAAAATCACTGAAAGTGATGAAAATGGTCAGTTTAGTTACAAATTGTGAAATGTTTGATAAAAGTGTGATAAATGAAAGTATGCATATATGCAGAAACTTCTGTATAAGCAGCACTGACACGATACTAAATGTTCTGACAGAAATGGACATTTCCAAGTTAGATCAAGACTTCAAGATACTGATGCTAATTGGTTTCCACTGAAGATTTTTGATCTAGGGTAAATTTGGTCATGAAGAAGGAGGCTTTGTCATTTCACCTTGAAAATGTTTCCAAAATTCATGTAGAATGTTAGATCCTGTAAAGTGTACTTTGAGAGTAAATGTTAACAGTTTCTAGGCCTTGTCTTGCCAGATTTTCTTTTTCTTTGTGTGTGCTAATTATGTTTGTTTCATCATGTGATGGTTTTTCAGTGTTTAGCTTATTTGCATTTAATGCTGTAGTGGTAATCATTCCAGTTTTACTTAATATTGTAAATATCGTAAATTCAGTCCGATATTAAGGATGAATATAACTTGAGAGTTTTAAGTAAACTGTTTTGTTTTGTGTTATCTCCATGTGCTCCAATTATGATGTATGTCTTGGGTCATACCTCATCTAATCTTAATTTTATTGGGTATTTTACCATCAATGTCTAAAAAATTATAGAATCTTTAAGGAAAGTACAAAGGAAAACTTTTGAAAAATTGTGCTGGCGGAAGCATATTCTGTGTTTCATTGGAAGTTCAGAAATTTTCATAATAAGTAAGATATGAAAGGAAGTGCTGGTAAGTAATTTTTACAATATAGGATCTTGTCAAATTTTACAAAACAGCCAAAATTTCCATCAAGGTAAATTTGTTAATATTTCTCATTGGAAAATCAAAATAAAATAAAACTGTTAGCAAACTGCTTATACACTAGAGAGCCTGTGTAGGAGAATGTATAAAAGCAAGTTGGCTTGACGTTTCGATCCTAGCAGGATCTTTTTACAAAGGCTAAATGACAAGAAGATCCTGCTAGGATCGAAACGTCAGGCCAACTTTTATACATTCATTGGAAAATCATCAGAAGTATTCAGAGACAACAATCTTGTTTTAATATATATATTTGTTTACTTGTCAAGTTACATTAAATTGACATCTTAACAACAAGTCCACAACTTGTTTGTCACTACAGAACCATGAATTCAGAATCATGCTTCCTCTTTTTCAGATTGATAACACCTAGTTGGCACAAAGGGTAACCATGAGCCATACATTTTGGTCGGTAACCAAGTGGTGTAACTGCTTGTAGTGGGTGGATGTAACTGCTCTTATACAAAACAAGGCTTTGACTGTGATTGGACATTGAAGACTCACTTCAGGGGTACAAATATCAGTAAAATACATGTATATGAATTTCTATAAAAAAAAAATCACATCAACATTTTATTGATATGTATGTACAGTTGATTATTTGTTAGTTATTATGATTGTCAATAAAAATGTGTTGAAATATAATTTTGTTTCCTGAACATTTGTGTCAGAGGTTTTAGCTGTGTTGTTATGACTCAAGTCAGTGACTTGAATCCAGTCAAAAATCGAGTCCAGATTTTAGGGACTCTAGACTCGTTCCGAGACTTTGCTTGAAAAGACTTGAGTTGACTTATGTCTCTGATTGGTGTGGGTCGACAGACTGGATTAGTGTTTCAACATATTGTGGCTCCTATTGACTAGTCTCTTGCTGTGATGACTTGAGTTGTGCCCTAACATCTGGACTTGAAACTTGTTGCTGAAGTAAAAAAAAATCAAATTATAACTATTACATATGGACAGTGCAATAGTAGGCTATTATGACACAACAGTAAAGTGGATTAGTGATTAAACCACCTGCTTGTCAACTGTTTTACTTGGCTTTTCTTGATTCAGCAAGTAACCAGCAGCATTGTTGCCTAATTTTAAGAACCACAATACATTGGTCAAATGTTCAGTTAGACATTTTAACATGCAATATATATTCCATTTTGTTTTGCTGTAAGTATTCTGTTTATTACATAAACTCTGAGAACAGCATCATAGCAATCCAGTGATTGACACCTGGGAAAGAGGTCATTGAGTGTGTTCTATCAAATATCAGTTGTCACAAGTGAACCATTAAGCATAACTAGCAACACTGACTAAAAATAAACAAATATGCACCCAATCGTTGACATAATATTTTAAGTTCTATTTGAGAAACTTGGGGGTGATGCGAGTTACATAATTAGGGGACATAAACTCAAATTGGATATTCAGGAACTGGACCTACTTAACCAGGTCTCCATGTGACTCAACTCACAAAGAAACTTACTTGACTTGTACTAAGATGTCAAATGTAAAGACTCTCAACTCGAGACTTTGACTGCCTTGGGACCTGACTTGAGACTCAACAATAAGGTACCCAATTACATCACTAAGGGTTTAAGTACATTATTTCTTAGCAGACACGTAGCCATTATTAGTCAAGTTTGCATAGAAATGTTTCTGAACCAAAAAAATCAATTCCTTAGTCATAAGGTCAATGGACTTCAAACTTGGTGGGTGTTTGCCTTGACATGGGATATAGTGCTGCCTTGACTTAAAATGTCATAGGGTCAAAGGTTGAAAACATGAAAACAGCAGTTTCAGCATATGTAGACTATGAGACTCATATTGTTAGTTCATATCATACCAATGCAGAATTTAGGTGTACTTTCCTTTTCAGATTTTCACCTCTATTGACCTCCAATAACATATTTTGAAGTACGTATGTGGATAGTACCACAATGAATACAAGAAATTATTGTTTTCTGTGGAGATAAAAGGTCATTTGAGGTCGATGGAAGACTGAAAACATAATCACCATAACTTCAGTAAAGCTTCTATGAAATCCATACATTATATGTGAATGCACTGTAGTGGACACATACAAGAACTGTTGTTATTTCTTGAGGTCAAAGGTCCATTGAGTTCAAAGGGTCAAATTAGGAAACTTCGTAAACATGTTAACGCCGAAAATAAAGAATGGATGTGCTTTGATACATTAGTCTTGAGATGTGGATTGACGATTGATTAAAATTGAGTTGAACTATTTTACTTGTTATTTTCGTGTTAGAATGTCGTTGTGTCATACTTTCCTTCCAAGTGTTTCTTATACATTTACATGTCTTGTCGGTGGGTCCAAAAGGAAGACCTCCAACGAAGACCGAAGAAGGAAGACTTGGAAATCTCCAAACAGAAGACCTCCAAAACGAACACCCGGAAAACGAAAACTTTCTCAAATGTCTCTTTTACGGCACACTACATATATTCACAACGCCTTCGGTTGATTTACTTCCGGCTCTTCCTTTTTCGGGTCTTCCTTTTAGAGGTTGCCATAGCCTAAAAGAGCAATCTCTTAAAACGAAGATCCGGAAACCGAAGACTTTCTCAGATATATGACTTTGGTATTCCGATAGCGTTATAACATTCACTTATCGTCTTTGTAGATGTAATAAAACTGTACGACATCCAAATACAACCTCGATTTATTCAGAATGTCTCTCTTAATGAGAGTTCTATTAAATAATATGAATAAAGTATGTACATTCATCTCTTCCGTACTTGTCTATATTGTCAGGTCAGGGTAGTATCATATACTCTACAGTATTGACATGGCAACGCTGAATACCATTGTCAAGGCTGTTGGTTGATTTATTTCCGGGTCTTCCTTTTAGAGATTGCCATAATTGGGCAATCTCCCAAACGAAGACCCGGAAACGAAGACTTTATTCAAATAACGTACCTTGGTTCGCTGGTTTATAGCGTTAGCATTCGGTTCAACATGTAAAAAACCACTGCTCAGTCGCCATCCACATGACGCCCTCGATTTATTGAGAATGTTTCTTTTATGAGAGTTCTATGAAGTAATATAAATTAATATGTATGTTCTCTTCCAGCCTATTCCATTTTCAGGTCAGCGTGGTATCATATGTAATATACAGTGTTGACATGTTAGCAACGCTCAATACAAAACACTGCTCGATATCCACATACACTCTTGATTTATTCAGAATGTCCTTTTCCTTCTTCGGATCTTCCTAGTGGCCGGACATGCATCTACTTTCCCAAATTTCCTTTATTTGGTATGCTGATGGCGTTGCCACGCCTTGTGGGCTGTGCCTTGTACATGCAAAAATACTTCACATCGTCATATGCTCTCGATATAATGAGAATTAATTTGAGAAGTTAAACATGTTATAGAATAGACTAAATTAGACTTAAACGAGATAGACTAAAACATAGTAAAATAAAAATAGACTAAAATAAAATGAAATAATTTCCCCCCAGAATATATTTGCTTCGTGTTGGATAGAGTATGGTATGATATTTTTTCGACAGTGTTATGTGAATGAGTTTACCCAGCGGGGAGGGGCAGGTGCCACAATATCTTGCCCTCCACTTGCCCCCCCTCCCCCCCCCCAATGACATTGGTTTGCAAAAAAAAGTAAATTGGACGAAAATTGACTTTAATCTGTAATTGACGGGAATTCTCAATCATATCAACCAACTACGTCTTATATATTATCCTATCATTTTGCACCGAGCCCCCCCCCCCACCTCCCCCCCCCCCCTCACC
>JAAAKB020000011.1:785480-796030 GCA_010014835.2 Apostichopus leukothele | reverse complement strand
GCATATCCTTGCGTTTAGAGCTATTTATATAGATATCAATTTATGCATCATATGCCGATTTTTTTCTGAGAGAGGACCACCAGACCAACCGTCAAGGGAATCCGCTTCAGTGACCCTATAGCTAGGGCAGAACCCCCTCCAGTTATCAAATACTTGATTCGCATCTGGTCATTCCGCAAAGCCCATACCTACAACAGTCGGGAGAAATTTGACACCCCCCTCCACCCACACGCACACCTTTGAATGTGCGCACGCTATATTCATCCTCCCAACCTCAATAATTTTCTAATCTACCTTCTTCAAACGGAAATGTCTCTCTTGTTCTTTCGTCAGCTCTATACGGTACAGCAGTGCTTGGTGACTGCTAGGACAGGATCTCGGATTTTGATCATTTGGAACGACGCCCTCACAAAAACTGTCGGCTCGTAGTCGTAGAAGAATCTCTATAGATGAGTTACAGCCACTTCCGCGAGTGATCAGGAAAGTCAAGATCTTCATGACAACTATTGCATTTTAGGTCCAAGAAAACCTGCTAGATCTACCAAGTGTGCATAAAAATGGCGAGTCGGATGCCCGCATGTGTTGTAGATCCTGGAACAGGGTAAGAGTTATCAACAAGATTCTGATAGTGAGGTAGTCGTTGCAGGTAGCAAGTGTGGGGCGTATACACTGAACGAAATTATATTTTGAAGCTAGTGTTAGGACGTAACACTAGGATATATGTGTAATGTCTGCACAATGCTGACAGTAAGTTACTTCCGGGAGAAACATGTAGTCAAACACCATTCGCCCGTTACCAAAGTGATTTCATTGTAAAGTTGTTCGTCAAATGGACTTGTTCGAATATAAAATATGACTATAAACGTTAGTTTCATTTCTGGACAACCCCTCTGAAGGTGTAGCTAGTCTCTCCACAGTACTTAGTCAATAGTCAGTACAAGCCTAACCTCCTAGTCCTAGAGTCCTAGCCTAGTATAACGTTAGGAAACTTCAAAACAGTCTAGCCAAAACTTAAGGTATTGTATTGTCTAAGTTAGATTAGGCCTAGTCCCAGACAAATTGATTTGTTCATATCAAGGTAGTCCTTTGATGTAACACTGTCAAGTCATTCTCATTGCGCCTACATACTAAGAGGAAGCTGTGATATTCATTACTGACATTGACAACAGTAACCTTTAGTCCTAATTGCCATTCTTAAAAAATAATGTCCAAACATTCGTAAAGCCATTTAAACTTAATAAAGGACAGCCAACTCAGGCAATCCATTGAATTCATTCACAACCCAAGCTGGGAGAACTAGAGAAGAATTTCTCGCAAACATTTTGTCTACTGTGAAATTATTTCAAAGCTTCAGGAATGATGGAAAAATCTGCTAGGCTATATATTGTATAATGTTAATGTAAATCACTTTTTTAATTTTCTTTCAGGTACACAAAATTAGGGTTTGCAGGGAACACAGAGCCACAGTTCATTATTCCATCAGGTGAGGAAACTAAACAGTTTTTTTTTTCTTGATTCAAGTATTTGAAAACTATGACCTCTTTGATGGTGTTACCCATGACATTAGTTACATGTGTGTGTGTGTGAGTGTGTGAGTGTGTGTGGTAATATCAACTAGGAGACAGTAAAGCTTTCAGGTTCTTCAAATGTGCATCCTTCCCATTCACTATATTTTTTTTCTGATCCAAGTCTTAGCACCTCAATAGTTAAGTGATATTTTGTTAGCTTTTTGGGGCTTAGGGAAAATAACAATTTTCACATTTGTCATGTAGATAAAAAGAAACAACACTTTATAGAGCTAGCTCAGATGACCATCCCTACAATGAAATAACGTCAAAAGCTGTTGAAAGTCTACTGTACTATTGATAATTTTCATTTCTGTGATTGTTTTGTCAAATTAGTGAGTGTATAGCAACACAAAAGCTCTGAGTTAAAAGAGGTTCATTGAGCTATTTTTATCATGCATATTATTTTTATTTCTTTTGCTCTCATCAATAAATTTCAATTATTCCCCCTCCCCCCATTGCAGCGATCGCAATCAAAGAGTCTGCTCAAGTTGGAGATAGGAGTCAGAGGAGGTTAGGAAAGGGTGTGGATGATTTAGATTTCTTTATTGGAGATGAGGCCATAGACAAACCAAACTATGCCTGTAAAGTGAGTACACATTCACCCATTCACATATTACATCTCTCATGTAACAGAGTGATATTTTCAGAACGACTCTCGTCCTAAATCTGAACGAGTGGTAGCAATCACTTATTAAATTCCTTGTCATGAATATCAAGAGGGTCTACATTTCTTCAAAGTTAATCTACTGCATTGTTTCAAGTTTTATGTGGTCAAATATAGTAAGTTAGAGAATAATGTCGTAAATTTTATAATAATAATTTAATTAATTTTTAATTTTTGGTGTCAAACTTCCTCCTTGACAATGTTTTGGCAAAAAGCAGTTTATGGTAATGCAAGTAATTTGAAAATTTGTACCTTAACAGAACTGATCCCAAGGAATATTGTTTTCTGCATGATAATGTCATGTAATGTCTTCTTCTTCTTCTATTTGTAATGCCACATTAAAAGCTACACACCTGTTTTTATTGCTTTCTTGAAGATATATGAATTTATGAGTGAAAACGCAATTAATATTCATAACTTATTCTTGTTTTCTTCATAGTATCCTGTCAGGCATGGCATCATCGAGGACTGGGACCTTATGGAACGTTTTCTTGAACAAGTCATCTTCAAGTACTTAAGAGCAGAACCAGAAGATCATTACTTTCTGCTGGTAAAAAGTTTAAAGCATAACATTGTCTTCTTATTTTTTGAGAAAAGAAAAAAAATTGTCTGATAAAAGACTTTTTTTTCTTTCCTTCATTCCTTTCAGCAGGCTGATTCAAACAGGAACACACAACATAACAATGATTTTTTACATAACATAACGTAATGTTTTAAAGAATGTGTATAACTAGGTATTACATTACATATGTATTATTAAGGGCCTTGACATCAAGGTGTGGGGAGGGGATGGGGAGGGGGTGATTGTACTTAGTGAGTTCCACGTAGACATTGTACCACCAGGGATGACAATTTAGACTCCACTGATTGATGTTGTGACTCTGCCCCACCCCCCCTTCCCTGGCTCCCTTCTCAGACTTCTGTCAGGGGGACTGTTCCTGTATGATATTACTGTACTAGTTTAGGAAGAATACCTACAGCAACACAGCGCTAAGTAAACATTTGTAGTAACGATTCTTTTACATGGTCCAAAAGATAACTGTGTGGTTTTACTTACTCTGTTAGTTTGAGGAATTTTTTTCAGGTTTCAGGTTAATCTCTCTTTAGGTTCAGATTTGTGTTTCCTGATGGCTAGCTTAATATGCAGCAGTAGTTTATCTAAACTTCATGAAAAAAACAATACATAAGTAGTATGAAATTAAAATGGAAGAAGCAATTTGAATATGATGGTGCCAGGTATTTTCATAATCAATGTTTGGAGGAAAACAAAATGTCACACATGGCATTTTGATGGGGCTCTGTTAAAAACGATAACAAGAATAATAATACAAAATTTATATCATTTTTCTTCCTCAGACGGAACCCCCACTGAATACTCCTGAGAACAGAGAATACTTAGCCGAAATAATGTTTGAATCTTTCAATGTGCCAGGTCTATATATTGCAGTACAGGTACATGAATAACAATGATGTGTTATAAGTTACAAACCTTTGCCTTGGTTGTGGACGTCATTAAAGCTGTACTTTCAGCTTAACCTCCTGTGTGATATTTGTCTTTTTGGCAGAAATCCATATGCCACCAAGTTGTGATTCGAATGTCCACATTCACTTTTTATTCAAACAATAATTTAAACAAAATCTTCAAGGCTTCTTTGTTGGTTGTCCCTTTGACGACCGGGTCTTACTTGTAGGTTTTATGAAGAGCAAAATAACAAGGAATGACCAATATGTACATTGTAGGAGAGATGTGTAGGATTGGTGAATAGAACACTGTAGGATAGGATGTCACATTGTAGGATAGGTGTGTAGGATTGGTGAATAGAACACCAATATGTACATTGTAGGAGAGAAGTGTAGGATTGGTGAATAGAACACCTATATGTCACATTGTAGGAGAGATGTAAAGGATTGGTGAATAGAACACCAATATGTATTTTGTAGGAGAGATGTGAAGGATTGGTGTATAGAACACCAATATGTGCATTGTAGGAGAGATGTGTAGGATCAGTGAATGAAACACCAATATGTACACTGTAGGAGAGATGTGTAGGATTGGTGAATAGAACACCTATATGTACATTGTAGGAGAGATGTGTAGGATTTGGTGATTAGAACACCTATATGTCACATTGTAGGAGAGATGTGTAGGATTGGTGAATAGAACACCAATATTAGCATTATAGGAGAGATGTGTAGGATTGGTGATAAGGACACCATCTTTGGGCCAGTAGTATTGTACATAGGCCTAACATTAGTGTTGTTTTAGTTTAGTATCTGCAAAGTGATGTAAGGGGATACCCAATTTATTATTTTACTTGTTTGGGGGACTTTACTTAAATTTGATCTGAAATTTAATGTAAAAAAACTAGTCGTCCTCTGGAAACTGCCAAAACTGATTACGGTTGTCTGAACAGAAACTTGTTGAGGAATGGAACTTTCTCGAAGTAATGTCACGATTATCACAAGTCCAGAGTTAAAACGAAATGTTATCATAAGTCATGTCTTGTCGTGTGTAATGGTTCAGTGGACCACACACAATCTGTCACTCATTGTAAAATGACTACAAACCAACATTGATTTCCCTGCTTGCATTTGTAATTAACCGCATCAGAAAGTGTTAACCAGAAGGTTTGGGTTTGTTTCTTTCTTTTTATTTTTGCCTTTGCGATATTTTCTTTGCCAGGCTGTACTCGCTCTGGCCGCCTCTTGGACATCTCGTCAACAAGGAGAGAGGACACTGACTGGCACTGTGATTGACAGTGGGGATGGTGTCACGCACGTTATTCCAGTGGTAAGAGTACCACCACACAGTATTTATAAAGACACTAGCTTTAATACAGTTTGTTTTTAAATTTTTTGGGGGGGGATAAGAGGGTACAAACTTAACCATTGGAAAGTTCAATGTTTAAAATCTGCTGTTTCATTTAAAGCTTAATAGTTTATACACCTTTTTTAAAACTTTTGACCTAACCTAATCATTTTTTGGAAATTTTTATTACATGATAATGACGACCTCAAGACAGCCTTGCAAATATAGTTTTCTCTTCAAATGATATTGGTAGTAGTAAACTTTTCTCCCGTTTAGAATTATGTCCTACTTTTTGTCGATGTATTAATCTTGTCCTCCTCTTCTAACAATGACTCTTTTGTCTGTCCTTCACAGGCGGAGGGCTACGTTATCGGAAGCTGTATCAAGCACATACCCATTGCTGGACGGGACATTACGTATTTCATCCAACAACTCCTAAGAGAGAGGGAACTGGGCATTCCACCAGAACAGTCGCTGGAAACGGCCAAGGCCATCAAGGTTCGTCCAAATCAAGGACTGTTGTGTCTATTCCCAAACCAAAAGTCAATTCCAACAAATTTGATTGTAACATATTATTCTGCGAATTATGACATAAGCAGGGATGTGCCCAGGATTTCCTGAGTGCCGGGTATACTGATCGCCGACCTGGGGGAGGGGTCTAAGGGGAGGGGTGACATTATTCGATTTTTGAAGGTGCTCAGATGCCAAATGCTGGCACTTGTGTAGCTTTTTACTTATGTGGTGCACAAGCGCAAGTTGTATACAGAGCTAGTGTAGTGTGATACTGCATGCTGCAGATTAAAGCCAGGCCTACTCGATATCTCCGCACCTGTGTTTACATGAATTTGACAAATGGGGGTAAACGAGGATACATGTGGCACAATTTATGTTGAATATAATGTTAGGAATGTCGGGACTTTAGATGATAATAGTGCTGGGCGGGATTCACGATTTTTAAGACAGTGCTGGGCGGTAATTTTTAGTGCTGGGCGGGGCCGCCGAGTGCCGCCCAGCGTGGGCACATCCCTGCATATGTAAGTTGATGCAGTCTTAGGCTAATCCTATTAATGGTTTGATTGTATGTACATTTTTTACAGACATATTCACATTGGACGATAACAAACGACTCTTTACCAGCATGGATGAAGACGTAGCAGCCCTGGTTATCGACAATGGTTCCGGTATGTGCAAGGCCGGTTTCGCTGGCGATGACGCCCCCCGAGCGGTGTTCCCATCACTCGTAGGCAGACCAAGACATCAGGTATGTCAGTACTACTCAAAAGTGGGATAATGGTGTGTGTAATTACTGTTAACTTAAACAGGTAGTCCAAACCCTTATGTGAAAGTGAGTTATGTATATAAAGACTGCGCATTTTTTGAAATTTAAAGTTTAGTTCCATATCTTTATATTATACCGGTCTGACTGCAAAATCTGTTAGAAATTCAGGGAGCTGTTACCGACTGATTTAGTTTTGGCCATGAACCTTTCTAAAATGGCCGGGGTGAATGTTATAAAGATGGACGCGTGTGGCCCTGGGGTCGTTGAATCTGATCCTACCATTAATGGGAATGAGGGATTCCTTTCCTCCGAGTAAATTCGATGACTATACGTAAAATGGTCCATTCTCGATCATTTTTAGACCATACATTAGGTTTACAGCAAGGTTGTGCTAATAAATCCTTTTTTTTTTGGTACGAAGTTTAATAAAGTGGGTACACCGTAAGGAGTGGTCATACTTTCATACTTTTCCCAATCTCCAAACCACTTCCCCCAAATGACGATGGGAAGTGGGAGGGGGCGGTATATGGCCCAAATTTACTCGCGCCACTGTATACAATATTGAGATTTTGCAATTCCAACCTAACATTACACCTGCATAAAATGTCATTTTACACGGGTTTCTTTCTGTTTGTCCACTTTCGTAGGGTGTGATGGTTGGCATGGGACAGAAAGACAGCTATGTAGGTGATGAAGCTCAGAGCAAACGTGGTATCCTCACCTTGAAATATCCAATTGAACACGGTATCGTCACAAACTGGGATGATATGGAGAAGATCTGGCATCACACATTCTACAATGAACTCCGTGTAGCTCCAGAGGAACACCCAGTGCTCTGTACAGAGGCCCCACTCAACCCCAAAGCTAACCGAGAAAAGATGACCCAGGTAGGTGTTGATTAAGTTTTTTTTAGTATCCCAGACGTCATGTGCCCGGAGGAGTGGTCCTCGAATGTACTAAATTCCTCGACTGTGGACATACCCCCGGCGTGCACAGAATTTCAAAGGAGAGTGGGAAAATGATAAAATTCCCAGACAGAGTTAGATAGGAGATGGACATAATATGTGGTTCATGCGAACGAAGGATTGTATGAATGAGGTGTATCCATGGGGTGGTTGCAGCCGCGTCCCATGCGGGGGTCTGGCGTTCTCCAGAATTGATGAGGAAGGCAGGCATTCAGGTCCTTAATTCTACATGTTCAGATGAGTTTGGTAGGCCTACATGGCCCTATATTTGTATGTGCAGGTGAGGATGGTAGGCTTACAGGCTACAACCTTAATCTATTTACGGCTATTTATTCAGACCAGGCGAGGCTTTTGCGAACTTCTAAGAGTTTTTACCTTATTTTTCTCACAGATCATGTTCGAAACCTTCAATTCCCCGGCCTTCTATGTCGCTATTCAAGCCGTGCTGTCCCTGTATGCATCTGGTCGTACCACTGGTATAGTCATGGACTCTGGTGACGGTGTCTCTCACACGGTACCCATCTATGAGGGGTACGCCCTCCCTCACGCCATCATTCGTCTTGATCTCGCCGGACGTGACCTAACAGATTACCTAATGAAGATCCTGACTGAAAGAGGCTACACATTTACAACAACCGGTACGTATGTTCGTTTCTGTATAATTTATTATGAAAGTCATATTCCTCAAGTTTTTTGTTATAATTCTTATCACCCCAGTCCCTCGATATTTTTCAGGGCCCCCTCCATTTACTCGGTCCCCCTCCATATTATCCCGGTCCCCTTATTTACCCCAGGACCCCAGGCTATACATCTACTGACTGCAGCTCATTGGACCTGCCAGCTGCAACAAACTTTAAATCGTTTTATTTGGTATTTTCATTAAAAGATGAATACAAGATAGTGCTGACCTGTCAACACATGTTTGTTGAAATACAGGTTATTTATTCACAAACGATACCGACTGCGAGGAGTTTGTTTACTAGTTTCAATTTATCTGCTTCATCTCCTCCAACAGCCGAACGTGAAATTGTTCGTGATATCAAAGAAAAACTTAATTACGTTGCTCTTGACTTCGAACAAGAAATGCAGACAGCTGCCTCAAGTTCTTCATTAGAAAAGAGTTATGAACTCCCCGATGGACAAGTCATCACTATTGGCAACGAGCGCTTCCGGTGTCCCGAAACTCTCTTTCAGCCATCTTTCATTGGTATGGAATCGGCTGGAATCCACGAGACCACGTACAACAGTATCATGAAATGTGACGTGGACATTCGTAAAGATTTGTACTGTAACACTGTCCTTTCTGGAGGCACAACTATGTTCCCAGGTATCGCTGACCGTATGCAGAAGGAAATCGCATCGCTTGCTCCTCCTACCATGAAGATCAAGGTCATTGCTCCACCAGAGAGGAAGTATTCTGTCTGGATTGGTGGATCCATCCTAGCATCTCTCTCCACCTTCCAACAGATGTGGATCAGCAAGCAGGAATATGATGAATCTGGTCCAAGCATTGTCCACAGGAAATGTTTCTAAGTAATTTCTGTTTCTGACGCTTTCTGCAAAAATACTCTAAAAATCGGAATACACAAGAAATATATTTTCCTGACCCACACAAGCACCTGACATAACCGTTAAACATATATAACGTGCTAGGGAAATTAAAGCCTTGGTGGTAACTGAATGATTTTGAAGAGTTGGCGGTACAACATAAATCTATTTCCTCTTTTTCCTTTTTTTTTCCTTTTCCTGGTTGGAAATAAGGCAATTCAAGGCTTTTTAGTGAGTATATTTTTTTTTTTACTAAATAAGGTGATAGGTTAAGAGAGGAAGCGCCATCGTCGTAAGTGGTGTGGGATGTGAGAGACCGTGAGTTATCAGGTGGGTGGATGGTGGAGTGTAGTGATAGGGCGATGGATGGGTTAAGAAAATTGTACTTATTACGAGTCCCCCTAGTTTCTTGTTATATGAAAGAGAACCCAAGCCCCAACTGCACCATTGATGCTACTTTGATAGATTTATTGATCCACCCATACACTATTGTTTACAGTTATAGAAAAACACGACTTTGTTTTGGTTGTATATAAGAACTTTCACATATAAATTTAAAAGTGCGAAATGATTAAAAGTCTATATCGAACAAGCGAAAGCTCATGAATGAAACTTTCTCTTAAATATCGAACATGTTATACAATTCCTACCCCACTCCCTCCCCACACCCTCCCACTCCCTTCCACACCCTACCACTCCCTCCCACACTCCCTCCCACTCCCACTCTCCCATTCCCCACTCCCATTCCCCACTTTCCACTTCCCTGGGTCCGCGCCTAGTTACAATTAGGAATAGACAAACCATTCTATATGAAAACCGTTGAAATTCTTTTGAATGGTGGCGCAATAGCAGTTCAGTGAAATTGACTGGACATGCACCTTTCAGTAGACGTGTAAAACATTGCTGCCGCGGGAGCAGCTCTGTGTCCGTACTAAAAGTAGTTTCCTTTAATTGACTAAATTGAAGACAGATAGTGATTGATAACAACCAAATGCATGTACTAGGTGATCACTAAAACTAACATGGTGGGCACCGTACAGCCGTATGCTTTACAAAGGTCACCCGAATTAACCCCAAATGCACTTATATCTTTGCTTACTATGTCTCTCTATGCTAAATACAATTTGGGATCGATAATTAATGTCCCTTTCATGTATTCCTTTTGTCTTATGAAGATGGAGGTCTCTGTTGCATGTTTCATGGAAGAAATGACGGCAGTTTCGTTTACACTTATCAAAGGTCATTAAGCTATAGGTTAAATCAAATCTTTGACCAGACATATGGTAAAAGCCTACCCAGGCCGCGATCTTTTCCCCAAACAGGTTTACAGTTACGGAGTTTTCAGCCAATCAGATTGCTCGTGACGTCAGTATCAATAATGACCATCGCTTGGAAATTGGAAGACATACACTGAATCAGAAGAATGATAAGGTCAATAGGTCATAAAATGTTAAAACATGAATGAGTTCATTGACGTCACTGAAATATGGTGCTTAAGCTGAACAGATTAAGTTTTGCTGTTGATTGACCTGTGACACTTAATTTAGTCTAGATACTGGGTTTCCTTCCAAACGCCCACTAACTTTAATTTTAATGATTGGATCACATGTTGACCTTACTTATGATACATACGCTACATCAAGTTCATTGGGTTCGTGTTTTCGTTATCCAAGATTCGTGAGCCGTTCTATTGAAATAGGAATTCGTTTCGTGGAAT
>JAAAKB020000011.1:759601-779896 GCA_010014835.2 Apostichopus leukothele | reverse complement strand
GAAGAAATGATAAATAATTTTATTTTTGGCAAAAACTACTTTGAGTTGACTTGGATCATATAGTAGCGACAGTGGGTAGCGTTTTTTGGCTGATCAAACTGGTCTGTATGAAAAATTTATGTAAAGGAATTCTGTAAAACTTTCGTTAGATTCTATCATACGGTCAGCTTATGAAATTATACTTCTTAAAAACCCGTCGTTGATCTTCCGTGTTGCAACTTACCAATTGAAAATTCCCCTGAAATCTTACGAATATGTAATACAACTTAAAAAAAATGATTTCTTCTTTTTAAATTTGCACAGTTTTAGACATGATCAGTTAAATCTTGCAGTTAGAAGTAGCTGGATATGATGACAAAGTTAGATTTGAATGACAATGGAAATTAAAAACATATATATATATTACCAAGAAGCAACAAAGTGAACAAATTATGCTATGAAATTTCAATGAATACATGCATCGTTGGCATGTGAATTGAGCAAGAAAGATTCATAAATACTGTTGTTAAGAAATGATGTGTAAAATTTAGTTTGAAGCTTCCAGTGATATGCTTCCTTCTCTTTTTTTCATCGACAGCCACCAGCAAGACCGACCACTATCAGTGAGAAGACCCTACTAGAGCTCCAGTTCCAGAGTATCTATATCAGCAGGATTCTAGTCAAACATAATCCCAACTGGTTACCGAAGCAACCTCAGCTGGTAAGCAGAGATGGCCGAGGGGGAATATAATGCTTGCACCTTGTATATCTCTCTTAACACTATGTCCTTTCATATGTCAATCTCCAATATTGTCTTTGTGGAATATTTTGTGTCTGCTGTTGAGATTGTTTGAATTGGTTTAGAAAATTGGTTGAATTTCTATTTTTAATCTTTTATATTGATTTTTATGAATTTTGTTTTTGTTTTGTTGCAATTTTTCTCGACAAGAAGTAGGGATTGCAGATGGCAGTGAGAAAGATGTGGGCAGAGGAAGATAATATTTTGTGTTAATGATATTAAGATTTATTAACATCATACAGTGTGCAAACAATTCTCCCCATCTCTCAGTATTTATGAGAGGTGATATAAGTTTGTTAAATTGAGATGTCATTGTTTCAAGGTATAAGTGAACTTTTCCACAATTATTTTGAACCTTCCAGCTTATTGTTCAGTTTTAATGAGTTATTTGAGACTGATCATGTTGGGGTAAACCTTATCCTAGCAATATTAGCAAAATGGTAAGGCAAGATATTTTAATTGATGATCAAATATTTATCTGTTTACCGACCATCTACTACTCCTCATTCCGATATGTGAGTTACCTCTCACATGTAGCATTTAGGATCCTGCAAATTATATTGTCAATATAATTTAATATTTCTATCGTTAAATTAATTCAACAATTGAAATTGTTTATGTGACATGTGTATTGAATTTCACAACATACTGCTCGATTTAGAATTGTGTAAGACTGATGTTTTCAAGCAAGGCACAATCTATTTAAGGGCAAAGCTAAAGACAGGTCATGGTAACGAAGACCTGATGTTTCCTTCTATTTTTTTCATCTATTTTTTTCCGCAGTTAAACCATCTGCGACGTATCTGGATTTCAGATGCCTTTCAAGAAAGGCACATTAACGATAATGTCAGCACCTCCCACTGGAATGAACCCAAGCTACTGGCAAAATGTCTCATCAACTATGCACAGTAAGGCTCTAATTTGTTAATTAATATTCAAGAACGCTGCAAACTCTTTGTCTCAGTTTTACTCATTTGTTTGGATTAACGTCATTGCTGAACTGGTGTCCGAGTACGCTGGAAAATCGTTTGGTGATCGGACACTGTTTGATTGCATTTCAGTTGATTTGTAACATTGCACTGTTTGTTTGTTATTTATGTATTTATTTATTTATTCACCCCCGTGTTTTATTGTGAATCAAGTTTTGATAGTGTTTGCCTAAGATTTGTATACATCATTGGTTATGTGAGTTTAGGCATATTGAACATGTATGATGCATGTTTCATGGAAGTTATAAACGAAAACAGATATTCTGAAATAACGCTGTTGGGAATTGGTTGTGTATCTCAGAAAAGTTTGATTAGTTTGGAAGTGTTAACACATTATGTAATAGGAATGAATTTTGGAGAAGTGTCTAAATTTATAATTGAAAAAATGAAAAAAGATTACACATATTAAAAGAGAGAATTGTTGTAACAGTAAGTTTTATATATACTTCCAGCATTGATTATTGCTGTGTGTTGATATATAGAAGTATAAATAAATAAGCTGAATCCCCCCCCCTCCCTGGTTCTGCCATCTCCATCCCCCATAACAAAACCTACCATCAAGCAGCTCCAGTTTGAAATTTAAGATATTTTTTTCTGATTTTATCTATTTTCTTTGTTCTTTTAGGCAACATCCTGATAATGTGGAGCTGGTCTTTCAGCTGTTGAGAGTCTTCATCAAACGTTACATGCCAAACTTTCAGTTTGTGAGAGAATTCATCGAAGAGAAAATTGCAAAGGTAAAACAAATGTTAATGAGCAAGAATAAGCTGAACTTGAATGCTAGTATGGTCAATTTCTAGAGATTATTTGGAAAGTTTTGTTATTTATTTATGAAAGTTAGAGGGCCTTATGAGTCCATTCTGGTAGGATCTCCTGTAACATCCTGATAAAGTGAAGAAGATCTTGCCAGGATCAAAACATAGGCCCTTCGAATGTTATGTATTTAAATCTAAACAGGATTTTGGCAGTAGATAAAGCAGTATGTTAAAAAAAAAATGTCTGTCTCTTTTAATATGATATATAACAGACTTTAAAAGTGTACAATTATTTCTTCGACTTGAAGACAACTGTTGTACTTCACTTTTATACAAATTTGCAATGGAAAAATTGGTCAAAACATTAACTCTATTAAGTAAAAAAAGAATGTCTGTCTCTTTCTACAATAGTTATTCTGGAGTCAAAGTTGTGAGGATGACAATTCTAGAGTCCTGTTATTTTTCAAGTCAAATTCCCAGATGCTTTATTTTGACTATAAAATAGGGATAGTCACCAACCAAAGGGCTAACTAGATAGCTACCCTCAGTTCATTGGTTTTGAATCCTGTTCTAGCCAACAAGCTTTTCAAGAATATTTGTCTTTTCCCTAGTCGTTTCTGTATTGTAAATCGATTGTTCAAGTATTGGTTTGACTAATATTCATATCTTTTTTCTTTTAGCCATAATTTATTCATCAATCTGTCTTTGGATTGCCTTTCCTTTCCAAGCATTGGGTTAATGATGTTTGTCTCCTATTTTGTATGTGTTTTTTATCCTCCAGGGTTATGTGGTGGAGCAAAAGAGGAAAGTGTTCTTTACGTTTGTGGCACTGTACATGGATAAGAGTTCCCCTCAGGAGCTGATAGCAGCTGCTCTGCAATTCGTCATCATTCCCATGTTTGCTGCATCTTTCGATAAAGGAGAAGGAGATGAGGTAAGATCGAGTGGAAACTCTCAACGAATATGCTGGTTTTAGGTAACCGGGCATTCAAGGGTTGGGCAGTTAATCAGCGACTCACTCTCAGCCCTGTCTTTTTCATCTCTTACTATTTCTCTCGCAGTGCTAATACCAATCTATCTTTTGGATTTTAATTCTCTTTATCCCTGACCCTCCCCTTTTTTGATTATCGAGAAACCTGCGAGTCGTTGATCCGTATTTGCAGTCCTTCAATGACCGTTGCATATTCAGAGAATGATTTCTCTGACATTTATTCAAAGATTTATTCAAAGATTTACAGTAGTGTATTGTCAAATAATTTTTCTAAAAATAAGGTAAATTCTTGAAAAGCTCAGAATTGCTGAGCTCGAAGAAGACAGTAACATACTGGAGTAAATATAACCTCATCTCAGGAGTTATAATCAGATGATATCAATCGTCTGTGTAAATGTGAGGGAACGTTCTTGACACTTATTTCTTCAACCACAATTATTGTAAAATAATTTTACTGCAAGCATATCCGCTGTTCAGCTGAATGTACATCTCCCACCTACACACTGTGATCTGTATTATGATTTAGTCTTGGTGAAGCAACAGGGACGGTTACCATAGTGATCTCATACTGGGATTTCACCACTGACGGTCTTATTTATCTTATTTATGTTGTTAAATAAGCAGTATTTTAAAGTATATCTTGTTTAGTTTTTGAGGTTCGAAACACTTTTGAAATTTTCTCACAAAAATTTATAACTATGTTTTGCTTATTTGCAGCTTATCGGGGGACCACCCAATCCCAGCCAAAATAGTCCAGATAACTTGGTATCGGTCTTCATCAGTAAGGTCATCGACCCTGACAATCCTCACGGAACATCAGACGCCCTCAGGATCCTCCTGCTACAGTTTGGCGCCCTCTTGGTGGAGAAAGCGGCACCACATATCCACGACACAGCAGACAAGTACGTCACTCTACTCACATTTAGATAAAAATTATTAATGTGACTTGGAAAAAAATCATTCAATGTCTAGCATTTCATTGAGGTGTGTAAAACGGCGATACTTAAAAGAAAGAACAGGTTTTTGTGTTTTAATTTACGTTTAGTATAGCATCGAGGGTTTAATATGTGAACAAGATGATAAAATGAATCTAAAATTTTTCGATTATTCCAATTTTCCAGTTTCATGAGAATTCATATTGGTTTTCATCGAATAAAAAATGAATATTCTTAAACTTATGATTACAAACCAAATTGCTATTGAAGTTGATAAATCATTTCTAAGTTACAAATCCTATGTAAGTAGTTTCTGATTTGCTCATCTGTTCATACCTCTTTTTCTGTCCTGGATCGTTTCAGGCGTCAGGGATCAAAGTTACGTCGGTTGATGACATTTGCCTGGCCGTGTCTGATCCAGAAGAACTGCGTGGATCCAACTACCAAGTATTATGGACATTTACTGCTATCGCATACCATCGCAAAGTTTGCCATTCACAAAAAAATTGTCCTCAAGGTATAGAAAAATTACTCATTTGTGGTTGTAAATAGGTCCTGTGGTAGTGACAACCAATGAACTATGAAGCTATATGTAACTTCCAAATCAAAGGTACACTTTCTGTAACCACATACCAGCACTAAGTTTGCCATTCACAGGAATATTGATCTTACGGTAAATCTGAAAGCTGATGAATTGTTCAAAATTTCATGTGTTTGGTAAAGAACTTTATTCACAACCTATAAACAAGCACAATGGAAGATAATTACAAATATGTATAAACTTTCTTTCTTTGAATGTATGTACAGAACTTTAATGTCAATGTTGTGTTATTTCTTGGTCCTCTTTCCAGGTATTCCATAGTCTCTTGAAGGCCCATGCCATAGAGGCTAAGGGTGTGGTGCGTCAGGCCCTGGATATCCTGACCCCAGTCCTACCCCAGAGGATGGAGGACGGTAACACCATGCTGATGCACTGGACCAAAAAGATCATCGTTGAGGAAGGATACACCACTGCTCAATTGGTTCATATGTTGTAAGTCACTGTTTACTTGTTTCCTTACACCATCGGTGTAAAATTCACCAATGACTTGATACCGTTGTCTGGCACCATCAGTCAGATACCACTGTATTTTCCTGGAGATAAAAAACACTTTGTTACTCGACTGGTTCGTATCAAAAGTTAAACTACTGTTGTACTACTTCCCTTTACATGGTCATCAATTGTGCTAGTCACAGCAACTTCAAACCCTCAGACGCCATCAGTAAGTGACTGTTATTGTCATAGTCATCTACAGTTGGTTACTCCTAAGTACTTCCGTTTACACGGTCACCAATTAGCAACTTCACACCCTTAGATGCCATCAGTAAGTGACTGTTATTGTCATAGTCATCTACAGTTGGTTACTCCACAGTTTGTCTCCTTTGGCATCTTCACTCTGTTACCAACTATAATCTTATTATAATAAACCATAAAAGTCGTTTTCTTTGGCACCAATGGTCAGTTACTAATATTGTCCCATTAATCTACAGTTTGATACTCACTATTGTTCTTTAGTTCTATTCGTCATTAAATTCTTGTAGTTTATAATTTGTTGTAACCTGATATTCCTTCTATTCCTTTAAGTTTAACTTACTGTTCGTACCATATTAAAAATTCCTTGTATTTTAGCAACTTTGCTATATCCCTCATTGGTTAGCAGTTATCCTGGGTAGTCGGCCTTGATTAAGGTTACATTACAGAAATGTCATCTGTCCATATCCCTTTTCTAATGTCATTACCGCAGGCAACTGATCAACCGTCACTACAAGGTTTATTACCCAGTACGCCATCACCTGATCCAGACCATCGTCTACTCCATCCAGAGGTTGGGCTACACCCAAAATTCATCGATGGAGCACCGCAAACTGGTGGTGGACCTGGTGGAGGTCATCATCAAGTGGGAGCTTCAGAGGATTAAAGATGAGGAACAAACCAACACAGAGGTACGAATAAACACAAATGATGGTAGTTGAGAGGGGACGCTTGATAAACTGCAAGAGTGTGGTGCCTATACCAATTCTGACTAATGTTAACTTCCAAACAGGAGGTGGCTCGTTGATGAAGTTCTTTATGCTAGGATAATCAAAAATAAAACTAAAGTCACCAAACCTTTGTTTGAGGAATCATGAAGATTGTATATGTGGACTTTCGATTCAGCCTCTGTCAGTTCTCTGCTGCCCCCTTCATTCCTGTTCTTTGTTAAGATAGAATCTATAGCAACAAGTTTTAATTCTGCTGCTGCTTAATCATCTCTTTTGAAACATCGTAGTTCCGTGATTAAGCAATCACACATTAAGGAGAATGTTTAGAGTCTTCTTGCTCTAGAGGTCTAACACTGTGCATTACTGTAATAGTAACAGTGATGTAATATGTTTGTGAGGTAACTATCTCTGTGCAGTACTGCAATAGTAACCGTGATGTAATATGTTTGTGAGGTAACTATCTCTGTGCAGTACCGTAACTGTAACCGTGATGTAAAATGTTTGTGAGGTAACTATCTCTGTGCAGTACTGTAATTGTAATTGTGATGTAATATGTTTGTGAGGTAACTATCTCTGTGCAGTACTGTAATTGTAACCGTGATGTAATATGTTTGTGAGGTAACTATCTCTGTGCAGTACTGTAATAGTAACCGTGATGTAAAATGTTTGTGAGGTAACTATCTCTGTGCAGTACTGTAATGGTAACTGTGATGTAATATGTTTGTGAGGTAACTATCTCTGTGCAGTGATGTAATTGTAACCGTGATGTAATATGTTTGTGAGGTAACTATCTCTGTTCATTACTGTAATTGTAACCGTGATGTTATATGTTTGTGAGGTAACTATCTCTGTTCATTACTGTAATTGTAACCGTGATGTAATATGTTTGTGAGGTAACTATCTCTGTAGAACTGATCGTAACCGTGATGTTATATGTTTGTGAGGTAACTATCTTGGAGTCTTTGTCTTATGCATATTAGCTTTCTTTTTTGTATCATTTTACATCATCGGTGTTTCTGTATACCATTCTTCCGTTCTTGCTTTTTCTTAAACTTTTTTTTACTTGTTTATGTCTAGGCTGGCTCTGGAGGAGAACCAGACAGTAAGAGAGCTAGACACGGCTCTACGTCTGGCCCAGCATCACCAGTTGTAAGTTAAACTTTAAATTATTTCTACATATTCATATTCCTTCTGACCAGCAGTGCAATATATATTTCTTAGCATCCAGAATTTAGAGTTCATTGTAAGATTCTACTTGTGTCTAAAAGTGCTTTCATGTACATGTGGCTTTCAGTCAGTGTTTAACTGGAGAAACTTCAGTGAAAAAGATCAGCTTTAGAAAGAATTGTGTAAAAGGTGTAGCTATTTGAAACATTTTATTCACCATGCAATTGTTATTGCCAACAATTTGATAGAAGAATGATAAAGGAAAGACCACCTTGAAAGGCAATGATATAACATACAACTCATCATTTAAGTACAGAGCATATGGGTGCAGTGGAGGTATAGCAGGGATGTGAATTGTGGTACCTGACAAAGTAAAATGGTGAAACTTGATCGGCCATTTAAAGCATCCCACACACTCTCTCTGTCTTTTCTCCTGCAGACGCCCAAATCTTCCACCGACCCTAACCGTCAAGTCGACAAGGTCCATTCCGACTCGGTGGTCAACTTTTTGATCCGATTAGCCTGCCAGGTCAATGAGTCTGGGGCCTCTGTGGGATCACCAGGGGAACAGCTCTCTCGTAGGTGCATGGGCCTGCTGAAGATGGCCTTAAGGCCCGAGGTCTGGCCCACCAGTGATCTAAGACTGTCATTCCTGGACAAGATATTTTCATCGATAGTGAGTTCATGTTTGATCTTGAGTGCAATTTTTCAGGGAACACAGGGTGGGGTCCAGGGGGTGGGAGTGTGTGGGATATGTGGTGGGCCTGAAGTCTGGCCCACCAGTGATCTAAGGCTGTCATTCCTGGACAAGATATTTTCATCAATAGTGAGTTCGTGTTTGATCTTGAGTGTGATTTCTCGGGGACGGCAGGGGGGGGGAACAGGGGTTGGGATTGTTGGGGGGTATGTGGACCAGAGTCATGGCACAAATTATGGGGATTTGGCTCTTCCAACCCTGTGATCGATAACCTTTGAAGAGAAATTAAATTTTTGGGTTTGAAAACATTGATGAACATTGTTTGGCTATAATTCCAATATAGAAAGCCTCAACAATTGTGGAATTTTGAAGCATAGTATAAATGAAATCTGTGGAGCTTTCTGCACAAATTATTCCATTTCTTCTTCAAGATCCTATTTTTATGTTTACTGCCGTACAGTTGTGAGAGACTGTTTAATAGTAAATAAATAATAATAAATACATTTCTAAATTGCCGAATATGCAGAAATATAATTGTTCATGGCGCTGAAACAATCAAAATAAGAACTGAAATGATGAGTCCTAACTTGCCATTAAAAGAATTAACATTAGGAGCTGTTTCAAATTAACAGTGATAAAGTGTTCCAGAGACGAGAGGCTGCAGACACAAGTGCTCTTTCTCTAAAATGTGACCGATTGTGCAAGGTTGAAAGAAAGGCCGGAAAGCAGACTACGACCGGGGTCCTTATGGTAGCGGCTTGTTGTTGATTAAAATACTTTTCATGTTAATGTTGCGATCAAATTTCTTGATATTTTCCAGGATCAACCCACTCAAATCAACTTTGGCAACATCTGTGCCGGCCTAGATGTTCTCAACTTCTTATTGACTATCATGGTAAGTTTCTATCACAGGATCATATTGTTATCACATGATCAGGGTCACACCACAGGATCAGACCATTATCACAGGATCAGACCATTATCACAGGATCAGACCATTATCAAAAGATCAGACCATTATCACAGGACCAGACCATTATCACAGGATCAGACCATTATCACAGGATCTGACCATTATCACTAGGTCAGACCATTATCACAAGATCAGACCATTATCACAGGATCAGACCATTCCTGAGTGTCATTTTGAGTAGTCTTGTAGCATATTTCAAAAATAACGTCACCAGGTTTTCTCACGGCATAAAGACACTGTCTAAAAACTTATAAACGGAAGATTTGATAGAAATTGCCCTGAGTAAATGCCCTACCCCCAGAGTAGCATCTTTTCTTCCACCTAGTTGATGCTATGATATACATAAGAAGTTTTGTGATCAAACAATACATCAGATAATCCAATAGTTTTACATTTTTTAAATTTTTTTGACCACAGGATAAACAAGCCATCTTGACAAGTTTGAAACCCTTGCAACGAGGCATCGTCAAATGCATGACATGTGACAATACAAAGGTCATAAGGTCGGTGCACTCTCTGCTGGTGCGCTTGATGGGAATATTCCCGACAGAACCAGGTAAATATCTTCATTTGCTAATCTACCTTTTCTTGATTCTGCAGATCTGATTATCTTGAGATCGTCTGATGTTCTTTTCAGAAGGGTATACCTGCATCTGAAGTAATAAATAATTCAGAGGGATGTAGAACTCTTTTTTGGAAGACATCGCTTTGGTACGACTGACGTTGTCCACTCAGTTTGATACCCATGTACAGCAGGTCGTGGGACAAGTAACGTAAACTACATTGTAAATCATACAATGAATATTCATTTATGATCATATTCATGACATGCTGTAATGTAACTAGACTATTGTGCATACCTCAAATAGTTGGTGATAGTGTTGTACCCTTCAAGTTTTCTTGTTATTTTCTTATAGTTTGTGTTTGTTTCAAGATTTAGATAAAGTCATGCCTCATTCTGTGCACTTCTTTCTGTTTTGACTCATAAGCAGGTAGTTCCTCGATTGCATCAAAGTTTGAGGAGCTGGAAGCATTGTATGCCGGCGTCGGTAAAATCATCTACGAAGGCTTAACAGCTTATGAAAAGTAAGTTCAGCTTTACGTAATCTTTGGATTTTATAATTGAAAAATCATGACTTGCCACATTGAGGTTCTTGCAAGCAATTTATATTTTAGTTTTTAAATTATGTCAAAAAATTTAAGACAGTGGAAATTTATTACTTTCCAATGTTTGCCTTAAACTCTTGCTGCTAGGCTTGTAACTTGTGGCAGTTAGTGCTGGGTTGCTTACAGAAGGAATTAGGGTTTCATTGAGAATTCTGACCAGACTTTTCTACTTTCTACTATTACTGTAAGAGGTTCAAAATAATTACCACTGATATGCTTCATCCTATTGCAAACAGCTTCTTTGCTAAACATTAAAGAAGGTAGAATTAATGTTTCTATTTTGTCCAGCTTGGAGAAGAAATAGCAAAACAGCATGTCACTTTTGTAATTCTGTATATAGTCTTGACATGGTATGCATTAATACACTAAATGGTACCCTATCATAGTATTAGGTTGTTTTGTATACCTTTAGATACTCCATGGTGACCTCAGATACCATTCAATGTACAGTGCCTCTTTTCTACCCGGGCTGCCAATGGTACCTCAGATACCAATCAATGTACAATGTCTCTTTTCTACAAGGGCTGCCAATGGTACCCCCCCCCCCCATGGTGACCTCAGATACCATTCAATGTACAAAGTCTCTTTTTCTGCGAGGGCTGCCAATGGTACCCCCATGGTGACCTCAGATACCATTCAATGTACAATGTCTTTCTTCTATCAGGGCTGCCAATGGTACCCCCACCCCTCGACTATTTGGTACCCTGATGATACTGAAGGCTGCGTGCACCACTAATGTCAGTTACATCGATCGACTGATATCGGTCTTCATGAGAGCGTTACAGAAGATGGCAAGAGAGCACCTTTCACCTACTACCACAGAACCAAACTCATGTGAGCAAATGAAATATTTACTTCTCTATGGGTTCAAGTATTCCACATTCATACTACTGATTTTATATATCTTATACATGTATTTATTCATATTTATTGAAAGAAATAATTAGTTGAAATATATAATACCGAGTTGGGACTATTTTAATATGTACTTTACTTTCAAGTCACTTATGAAAGTATGAGCAGTATGAATAGCTTGTTTCTATTCGATAACTGTTAGGAACTGTTGTATACTGTCAGTACGAGTGCTTTGGAGCATGATATGAGAGGACAGTATAGAGTGGTACTATCATTAGACACAGATAAATATTAGGAACTGTTTTATACTGTCAGTACGAGTGCTTTGAAGCATGATGTTAGAGGAGAGTATAAAGTGGTACTAGCTGTAGGGAATTGTCCCAACTGGCAGATATATGACACAGAATTATCCACATCCTTGCTTGCAGATATCCCTAGAAAAACTCTGGTTATGAAGGATATTTTTTGTAATGAGAGTGTGCATAAATGGATGGATATATGAAACTGTTTTACATAATTATTCGTGGTTGATCCACAGTTGCCTCGGAGCTGCTTTTCATTAGCCTGGATCTATGGATATATGGATTTATATATGAAACATTTTTTACATAATTATTCACAGTTGCCTCAGAGCTGCTGGTCATCAGCCTGGATCTAGTCAAGAATAGAGTCTGTGTGATGAGTACTGAGATGAGACGTAACCTAGTGCATTCCATCCTGGCAGCTCTAATAGAGAAGTCCGCTGATGCTAAGGTCCTCAAGACGATTGTACGAATGGTGGAGGAATGGGTCAAAGCAAAGGCAAGTATTGAAAGTGTATTAAACCAAGCATCCTATTATCTGACAGTTGGGCTTAATAACTGTACTTCGCTGTTTTGTTTCGTTTTGTGATGGTTTTTGTCAGAAGCATCTGGATTTTGTTTTTACTTGTGGTGGAGGGGGAAGAGAGGGGGGTTTTGTTTTGGTAAAAAGCATACTTGTTGAGTAATCTATTTTATCAACTGTATTTTATTCCCTTCAGACACCAACAGTGATAAACCAGTCTTTCTCACCGAAAGAAAAGACGGTCCTCCTGGTTAAACTGATGCAGTACGTAGAAAAACGATTTCCGGATGAAGCTGATCTCAATGCCCAGTTCCTGGAGCTTGTAAACTGGGTATACAGGTAATAATTTGAGACTTGGTATTTAAGATACTGTTTTAAAATTAAGTTCATCAATTTACTACTTTGTCTCGGCAACAGAAGCTGGGATTTGGTCCATCGACTTTCTTTTCCACATTTCCTGTGTTACGTGGATTACGAATTTGAGACGAATGTATTCTGTTACTGGCAATATCTCTTTAATTTACTCTGTCGCATCAAGATAAACAGCTATACAGGTTTTTAGGTTCATGTTTTTGTGGAGAAAATTTGTGAAATATATCATATAATAATTTGTGCTTTAAAGTGAGCTTTCTTCTCTTGGGTGAGCAGGGAGTCTCAGTAAAATTTCAGAGTACCTTGTTGATTTAATTTATGAATTACTTCACACCTTCATGCCAGATGCTGTGACAGTGAATATTCAATAGCCTGTAAACATGTCATTGTGTAGACAGAGGGTTAAAAAAACAGCTTGCTCGGATCAAAAGTATGTCGTAAAAGTCATTGTTTGCAGAGAAATTATAACCCAGATGCTTTTTACTAATAAGGCTAATCCTGGTTTTTTATTCAAGATTTTCTCATTCCAGAGTTTCTCTTCTATGTCCTGTATTTCTTAAAATATCAATGATATATTTGTTTACTTTGTTTGTTTTTTTTTTCAAAAGGGATGAAGCCCTGGCAGGGAGTGAGCTTACTTCTAAGCTAGAACCAGCATTCCTAGCAGGGTTAAGATGTCCACAACCTCTGATTAGAGCCAAGTTCTTTGAGGTATGGTATGGTAATGTCAAAGTTTCTGTGTGTGGTATGGTGTGGTAAGATGATTTACATGATAACAATATTCTTGACATTTTTGTCTCTCCTATTATTAGCTCCTTAGAAGAGTTATTTGTAGAAATTTCGAAAACACTGTGGTGTGACAATCTTCAAAAATTGAATACTGGCATTCAATAGGTGATATCTCTATGTGAATATAGAGGCTGACCTATTTAATTCTACACCCATAGTCAAGCATATCGTATCACACAGGTGGGTTTGATGCGGCCCTAAGACGAATGTTCTGTGTCCATATCCATATTGACAAGCACAATCACATGTTTACAAACCACTCTACACAATGAACTCTTAATGCACTCTTAACACCCTCATCATCATAGATGTAAATCTATTGTTGTTTTGATATTTATTATTTTATTTTTTTTTTTTCTATTGTCCTTACTCTGAAACAGGTCTTCAATAATAGTATCCGAAGACGGCTCTTCGATCGACTGCTGTACATTATCGACTCACAAAACTGGGAGGCCATGGGAACTCACTACTGGCTGAAACAGTGCATGGAGGTAAAAAAACAATGGCAGTCTAACAAAGGAATCTATTGTTTCACAAGAGCATTGTTTCACAAGAGCATTGTATCACAAGTGCATTGTTTCACAAGTGTTTTAGCTAAAGTTGATGCTGACATTAACTTGAAATCTACACATGAAACTAAATGGGGAAAGAGGGGGGGGGGGGAGGTTTTCAGGTGAATTCGAAGTGATTTTGTCGCTAGATGAGGAAGATTACACATTTCAATAAGCCATTAGTTATAGTGTCTTAAAGCAGTGGTATATTCACTGTGAATTTAATTCTTGTGATACTGAAAAATAGACATAACCTGGAAATTCTGCTTGCTTTATTTTTTGTTTCTAAGACCCCATCCTTAAAAGGTTTTAAAAGGTTTTATTGGAAATATTTTGCACTGATGAATTACCTTGCTGTCGAACCTGTTTGCTTTCTTATCTGAAGGTGTATTTTAAGAATCTGAAAAGGTTTCAAAACAAGAAAAATATAATAAAAGTTCACCTCCATTTCCTAATGGATCCTTTCCAGTAATTTGAGTGTTTGTGAAGCTGATGGAAGATATATTGACCCCTGACTCATCATTTTGTCATTTGTTTAATGTCAGATGAAACACATTTTTAATCAGTTACAATATTTCTTAACCAACCAGCTGGTTTTGGTGGTGAGCCTGAACCTTCCGAACATCACGACCATCAACTCATCCCAGCTTCCAGCCATCACTAATGTCATCAATCTAGCTGACAGCCAGGAGAAGATAGCCTTCCAGCTCGCATCTCACGTCAAGGAGGAGCCCATGGACACTGATGCAGATGGACAGAAGGAAGAGGTAAGTGATCACGGTAGAGGCTACAAGAGAGGTGAAAGAGAAACCCGTTTTAAATGGTTAATACCTCTATTAACTGTAGGGGTCAACAATTGTCACTTAATGTCATGCTGAATAGCTTGATCCCAAACTTATAAGGTTTTCTGTGAAATGTCATGTGGATTGCCGAAACGTAACTCTTGGACCAAGAGCAGGCCTTTATTTTCCTTTCTCCAAAACTTTATGCTGTTTTAACGTGGGGGTAAAAACTTAGAAAGAAAGAGCCCAAAAGTGAAGCTTTCTACAAGTTACTGTAAGCAATAAAAAACATATGACACTTGTTTTTCCCCCTTTTTATTGACACTCTGGAATATCTTGTACAGAAATATGGTAACTACCGATAGTTTGGTAGTATTCATAAAAAAAATTGATTACAGAGTGCAAAAGGTGGTGATACAGTGCTGCTAGTTTGTGGAGGAGTACTGTGAAAGAAAAGGATTTCAGGGAATAATGTAGTATTCAAAGTTTGTATTGCAGTTTTGAAGACTGAACTTTCCTACAGGAAATACTAGGATTCCTGTGTACAAAACCTGCTATACATCTCTGCACTTGTACAGCAATTTGCCCATTTAGCATAGCATTGTTGCGATGTGATGCCGGAAAAAAATTATTCGCTGGGGTTATCCAACTTGGGAATCGTGTCAAAGATAAAGACATTTGAGGGGGCTGCAGCCTGATGCAGCCAGGCTGAGTAGGACATAATCTACTGTAATCTAATGTAGTTGCATACAAAAGGTTCTGCTGGTCTGCAGATTTACTGCTTTGATATTGATGCAGCCTTGCTGCAGCATGATGCAGCCAGGCTGAGTAGGACATAATCTATTGTAATCTACTGTAATCTACTGCAATCTAATGTAGTTGCATACAATAGGTACTACTGTCCTGGTGAGATAATCTCTATTGTTTGATATTGATGCAGCCTGGCTGCAGGGGATTTACCAGCTGCTGCAGCTTTTTTTTGGACAAGATGGCTTATGACTGGATTATTGATTACCGGACTAGCCAGTGCAACTTACAGATTGAATGTAAATTAAAAACATTTGTTGAAATTTTTTTTGTTTTTTTAATTAAGGAATACTTTTTTGGTGTCAACCAATTTGTAATTATGTGAGTCTTTCATAACTCTGAGTTTGATTGTAATAAAATTCAAATCTAATGGTTTTGAAATTATCATATTTGAAAACAGGATGTTGAAATTGACATTGAAATCACCCAGCCCGAGACTCAAGCAGCCACTCATTCAACGACGGACGCAGAAGCCCCTACAGCAAGACCAACCTCCGATCCTAAGCACCATCTCCATCAGTTTCTCACCAGGTCAAGGAAATTTATTGAGAGTCTACGGGAAGTTAGAGTAAGTCCACTCAAAACAAGATTGGATTGAAGTTCTAGCTTTATTTTTATTTATTTATGTTTTTAATTTTTTTTTTCTCCAAATTTCTGTTGAAATACTTTCCCTGCTACTTTCTCGGTTGTACCAAGTGAAATTGGTGTGTGATTTCATGTTATATGGTTATGCAGTGTACAGCACCATCAAAATACTGGTTAGCTGAGTAGAGCAATGGACCTGTGTTCCTTAGGACACTGATTAGAATTATGTTCCAGCAGATTGTGTCTCTGCACTGTTAAAAACTAATGTTAGAGTGTAACTAATGTTACATTTTATACTTGGAAATCTTACCTTTGATTGATTTGCATCCCTCCAAGTTGGTAGTTCATCATTCCATTTCTGTTAAATTTGATGAAGTCTAACCATCTCTTCCTCCTCTCCTTAACAGACAATTAACTTCCTGGCAGCATTCTCTCAGCTCTGTCACAGCGACACGGATTTGACCAACGAGCTGTGGATCAATCTCTTTCCACAAATTTGGAAAATACTCAGTGAGAAAGAGCAAGCTGTGAGTCTTTCATCATATCCACTCTTTTAAATGGGTTTCATTTTGTAACCTTTGTTCACAGCTAGGCAAGCTTGATGAACTGAAGAAGGTCGCCTCAAATGTTTTTTGAAATTGTGCTTGTGCTTAATACCTCAAGACTGTCAGGATACTTTGTCTGACAGATTAATCAAGTCTGTAGGGAGTATGCTATCTTGATGGAACAGGGATAAAACTATGTGCAATGAGTGGCAACTTTTTTGTACGTTGTAAAGTTACGTTGTCAGCTTATATAGTGCAAATTAATTAGTGCAAAGTGCAAATTTAGTGCAAAGTTACTTAGTTTTCATAGGTCTTCCTGGGAGGGTCTTTTTCTTCTGCCCTGATGGACCTGAAAATGTGAAATGTTGTGAAATCTTGACATTAATAGTTTTTTATTTTATTTTTTTCTGTAACATGTAGACTTTGTCTCAAGAGATGGGTCCATTCCTCTGTAGCGGTAGTCATCACTACCAGAAGGAGGCCCAACTCAGCGTCATCAAAACCATGGCAGAGGCAATATCTAAATGCATCCCACCAATCAACATCAGACCCTGTGTCACTAAGGTAAGTGGAAACTTTGGGTAATGTTTTATGTTGCAACTGTAATGTACAGCTTCTCCAGTCGCAGTGATGAGTTTGTATTCTCTTTGTTGTAAACTGGGTAAAACATTGAGGGTAGAACAGGGAAAGAGGTAAAAATGGGGTGGGGGTGGGGTAGGGGGTCATGTTCATTATTGAAAGATTGTGAAATTCTCACTTGTTGATTGTTTCTTACATATGTATCACTTCAAATACTAATAGTTCTATTATGTTCAAGCCAATAAACCTACTGTTATGTGTGCTCTCTTGATTCATCAGTACCTGGGTAAAAGTCACAACCTCTGGCATCGATCCATCTTGATGTTGGAGCTGACCGCCATCGAGAGTGGCTTCAGCAGCCACCACAGACCAAAGAATGTCAGCGTCAGTGTGTACGACTTCTACGAACCGGATAGCGCAGTGACGACTCAAAAGGTAAACAGCGAGAGACAGACAGAACTGTCGCATGTTGTGTATCCTCTGGTAATGGAATGTAACCCTCTATCCACCCCATCATCTCCCTCTGCTGTGGCTGAGACAGTGCTAGCAACACATGTAACAAACCTGAATGAACTAGTGTTGTATAATATATATTAAGTCAAAACTTCACACATGAGACTTGTAGTACGGGTAATATAGAATGAGTACAGGTACATTTTTATATTCATCTTTGCTATGAGTAAAAGGCTGTAAGTTTATGTTGAAGGCTGTAAGAGTATGAGTACTAGTACCTATAATATACTGTACTAGACTGTACTAGACTGTACTAGACTAGACTATATTATACTATACTAGTACCTAACCTATGTTACACCACACTACACTTTACTATACTGTACCATATCGTACTGTCCCACACCACACCATATCATACCATACTATACAGTACTATACAATACTATACTGTACTATACTAATACCTATACTATATTATACTACACTGTACTGTACTATACCATACCAACCTACACCATACCATACTGTAGCATACCATACTGTACTATACTGTACTATACAATAATAATTTTCCAAAATACACTTGAGTACAAGAGTGAAGACAGGAAGGCAAGTACAATTACAAGCAACTATGTTAGGATACTAGTACAAGAACAGACCACTGCAAGTCAAATACATAAAGGATTTTGTAGGATATTTGTACATTTGATCCCTGTTAAATTGCACCACTTTTAAAAATTTATCTTCGAGTTGTGTTGTTTTGTTTTCTGAAGGAAACATTGGACTCGTTAGCAGAATTGTACGAGCGTTTAGAGGAGGAAGACATGTGGGCGGGACTCTGGCAGAAACGATGCAAGTATCCCGAGACATCGACCGCCATCTCGTATGAGCAGCAGGGTTTCTTTGAGGAAGCCCAGGCGTGTTACGAGCAGGCCATGACCAAGGCCAGGGTGGAGCACAACAACGGCCCTGCTAACCCTGCTGTGTTCCCGGAGTACCAGCTGTGGGAGAACCACTGGATTCATTGTTCCAAGGAACTCAGTCAGTGGGACTTGATGATGGAGTATGGTAACACTAAGGGTAACGCCAACCCTCACCTGGTCCTCGAGAGTGCCTGGAGGGTACCCAACTGGAATGCTATGAAGGAGGCCCTAGCTCAGGTCAGTTCTTCAGATCAATTTGTATTCATTTACTGTGTGTGTTTCTACAAAGTGTAAACTTGGTTAAACCATAAAGGGATAACGGGTAAGTGTGCCAGCCTTGACTGTTATGTACTAAGTTTACCAGTAACATAGTATTTGTGATGATTAAGATTTGTGTGTACGTTTGTCATATTACTAGGGGAGCTGGTATCTTAACCTTTTTGCAATTTTACTTGTCACACTTAAAAAAAATTTGCATTGTTTACAAGAAAGATTTTGTATCTTTTTTTTTTCCTTGTCTATGTTTTGGATGGGTTTTACAGGAACAATGCAATAGGCACATTGTTTACATCAGCACTGCAGTAGCAACACAACTCTGGAGAGATCTGAGATGTAAATTACTGTAAATTCTCTAAGGGGTTAATTTTAACCCAATAGTATTTTTTTTTTTTTTTTTTTAGGTCATGATGTACTATGCTGTAAATGTGTACAAGATATTAGATAAAGACAATAGATAAAGTGCATCATTATTATTCACATCGCCACCTGCTGGTCATTATTATCTGACCATTTGCTCTCATTCCTCGGACAGGTCGAGCTGAGCTGTCCTCGCGAGATGAACTGGAAGGTGAACATGTACCGCGGTTTCATCGCTATCTGCCATCCCGACGAGAAGAACCTGACCCTGATCGACAGATTGGTGGAGATGTCCAGCAACCAGGCGGTCAAGGAGTGGCGTCGCCTCCCCCACTACGTCACCCAGGCGCACATGCCGCTGCTCCAGGCTGCTCAGAGGATCATGGAACTACAGGAGGCTGCTCAGGTCCACCACGGTCTGCAACCTGCAAACGTGGGACGTAATCAGAGCCTGCACGACATGAAGGCCATCGTCAAGACATGGAGGTGAGGATGTGGTGCCTTTCCACCGTTTTTAAAATTCAGAGCTGAGATTTCATACACTACACATAATCTGTCACAGATGAGGTGCATTGCTTTCAAATCAGAGCTGACGTTACCCTCCCCACTTTGTGACAGCTGGGAGGTTGAGAGGGCTTTGTTAAGGTTCAAATCCTCCAGGTTTTTGATGTTAATATCACAAGATTAAAGAAAGACTGATAGATTTAATCATAGATAATTGTTCATCATGTTTAGCATCTAGTCATGGGTTTTTGCGATTGTCATACCGAAATTTCTCCTTGGTTGTCCCCGTATGTGTTGAAGCAGAGGGTGAGCAAACCCTCTCCCATATCTTTTCCTGTTAAAGTCTCAATGTGTGTTTGCCAAATATTAACTTCGACGGTCTTTCCAGCTAACTGCCCTAAAAGCTCAGTGAAAATAACACTGTTCTATGCAATTTTCATATCAATAGTCATTATTTTTATTGAGTTATCTGTCCTTAAACATTTTGAGCTGGATAAATTCGCCAGTTTTTTTAACGAGTCCGTAGATTCCACAACTTCAATCAAAATTTGCAAGCCCCGCCCAACAGATCATGCGCCAATCAAATCTCTCTGTTTTGTTTACGACCGTTAG
>JAAAKB020000011.1:695101-721785 GCA_010014835.2 Apostichopus leukothele | reverse complement strand
GCGCTCTCTTCTTTAAATAATTCAGATGATTCTATAAAAAAAAAAAAAAGAAGAAGATTTGTTTTTTTGTTTGGATAGTTGGGTGACGGCGGTGGGGGGGGGGGGGGGGGGGGTGGAGGGGGAGCTCATTATTTAGGATTAAATCAACACCATTTGTCCTTGTCAAATTCATAAAGCATAATAAACACAATTTGTGTGGTTTCTTGAGAGCTGACCTAACAGCATTGTAGAGTTCCAACAATTTGATTGATTGATTGATTGAGGAACCTCCTTTGTTTAATGGTTATTTTTTCAAAATATAAAATGTAAACATGATAACTGATGGAAGTGATAAGTAATGTTCTGTGAAATGTCAAAAATCCATTTTTATGCCTTATGTTCATCCTTCAAATTGACCACAAGGATTAACCCATGTGACTTTGTTCAAAATAATTAGGGCAATTTTTAAGGTTTCCTTTTTGTGGCCATAGTGGACTGGCACACATAAGCAAAGATTATGATAACACATCTTGTTTAATAGCAAAATATTGCGATGTATTAAATCACTTTTTTGCCAGATATTTAATATCAATAGTTAAGCAAAATCTTCCAAAATATATGATTGCAAATTAGATAAACTTTTAACAAAAAAAGATTTTTCTTCATTCAATCAAAGAGAAGCACAAAATAATTAAATTAATAATTAATAAAATTGTTTGTCATCTTCCATTTTCTTTACATTTACGGTGTTTTTCAAAATGTCAGCGCAAAATACTACAAGTATATATTTTTTATTATTAGTATTATATACGTTGTAAATGCAGATCATATCATAAACAACCGTTAGACACTTCTTCACATTTCAATATACACTGTTCCTTTAAACATGCACATTTTTATCAGCAATGCTCAGACTGTAATTGCTCAGACAAATGCTGAAACGAATACTCGAAATTCATTTCGCCCCAATTTGCGAAAATGTCTCATGTACACGGTGAAATACATAACGATTGAAAACCATCCCATAATGCTTTAATCATATACTTTATGATTGAGACAATTTGTAGGTGCAGTATTAACCACGGCTATGTTCTTATCGTCGCGCCGTGGAAATCCTCTCTGAAATTTACTCGACGCTATTGATCTGCGTTTGATACGGCAAACCATTGCAAAGTATGAAGGACATTTTATCGGGTAGGCTGTCGAGGAAAATCAATTTTACGCAAACACGACACTCATTCATGACAATGTACTCTTGTGACAAATACACGTTGCTAAAAATACTAGATCAAATATCAAACAGGTTATTACTAGGAACAACAACTCTAATAGGTATCTTTGAAAGTGAGGATTTTTGTTTACACATGATAAGCATATTTATATAATATTCTGTATTGTTTGTTAATCAATCTAGCTATATTTTTGTGCTATGTTGTTCATAGAAAAATATGGGTACAGAAAGGAATCCATACATAGAAAGGATAGTATTACAATAATTCACAGTATCACATGGTTATTATGTGATGTTATTGGCATTGGGTTATGGAACGAGACCAATCCCCCTCCCTCCCCCTCTACCTCTCAGGGTACAGTGATCTAGCAAGTATTACCTGACAGGACTGCTCATTGCCAAAACCTTCAAAGATAATTTCCAAAGGAGAATGTGGCGATTCCTCCCCCAACCCCCATATCATCTTGGTATTGTACCATAAACTTCCCTTTACAACACCCCTCTATCCCCTTTAATTTCAATCATTCCATACGGCATACATCATGTGTTATTTTCAGATCTTGTAGTTAAATCTCAGTAATGAAAAAGGGGGACAGGAATGTGAAAGCCATAAGGGAGGTGGGAGGGGGGGGTGGAGGGTTGGGTTATGTAATTACAAACAATTTAACACTGTGCTTGTTTTTCTCATTGACCGTCTTGTGGCAGCTCATTGGATATACTAACATAGATTATACACACAATACAACTTAATTTGGGCAAATCTGTGTGATTGCAGTCCTCATTGACAACATTATGTGACCGGTCCTCTTCCAAACCAAACTGAAAATTCTGATCTTTCCCTATACACTTTCCAATAGGAGACTAAAAATTGTTTTTTGTAAACTGGACATTTTTTCCTAGGGCACTCACTCATTGCCTGCCACCTCACTAAATTACAGATGTCTCAATAGGGACCTAGACATGTGTCAGCTGTAATAAAAGGAATGTACTACCTCTTGACATGAAACATAAGGAGTTTTATAGATTAGAAATGTCAGAAAGCACAAACTAGCCAGCAGAAAATGACTATGGGAATATATAGCCCCCAATCATGACACTTTTCCATAATCAAAACAGTAAATGTTTACTCTTCAAGTTTAAATATGTTCAATAACCCAAGTGTGGAAGTTTTGATCTTTCGAACTAGTCTCTTTACTCATAATCACATGTAAGCAAACAAATCACGCTGTGATATGTAGACAGTCGCTGCCGCTCGCTCATGGATGATCCCATCCATCGGAATGTTAATATTTGTGAGTAAACAGAACTTTGGATTATTAATCCAATCTCAAAAGGAAACCTTCACTTAATCTGTATAAACTCTGTAATAACAAACTTCAATAAGTACACATGCACTGCAGGCTCAGGGGTTAATTTGTGAAATATTTTGTACTGTGAAAGGTCTGTTTTTGCAGCATTTTTTGGCCCTGGAAACTTGGGATTTAGTTGGAAGAATCGGGTGGTATCTGTGGGATTGGGGGCTTGAGAGGGATCAATTCGGTGGTATCCTGTGGCAGTGCAAAAATGTTACCAACTTATTTGATAGAAGGGAAAGTGCCAGGATAGAGAGAAGACGAGAATGATTGGAGCCAGTAAATTTTGAGCCGGTTCAATTTTGCCCTTTACTAAGTTTAATAGCTTTTATTGCTACCTTTGAAGAAGACTTGGGTAATCCTGCCACACAAACCTTGATGTAACGATCTCTCTAATTTTATCTTTCCTGACTAGAATTGTTTCCTTTTCGTGCTGCCACCACAACATCTAAACGAAAAACCTGTTTCCTCATTTATACCAATTGAAACGATCGGACATGGAGTTTGATAAGAAGAGTTCATTGTCAATGTCGATATCGACTGTCACTTTCTCAAGAATGAAGATTGGGGAAATTCCCCTGAAAAACCCCCATGGATCATTGCTGAAATCCAATTATCCACCCTGGATTTAATACCAGACGGCACTTTTCAAAAGAAGTTGAAACAGTATTTATTTGGCTTAACACAGCAATATGCTTGCTATTTATTGGCTTTCATATATATTAATAGAATTAATGAACCCATATTATTTTTTTTTAATTTTCAATTCTGATAGCTATGCAAGAGAAGAGAGTAAAGAGAGGGCAGTATTTAATGAACCTTCTGTCTCTTCTAAAGTTAAACAAGTATCTGCCACGGAGAGAGAGAGAGAGAAATTTCAAGAAAAAAGTAATTACAGAATAACAAATATTCTGGCAAAAGCTCACATGTTGGTTTTAGAATTACTCTCGGGCTCCTACCAAATTTCACAGCAAATTACCCAGCAACTGGAGTGAGGGGCTTAAGTCAACACTGCTTAACCCAACTCCTGCTCTTTGCTCTTGTAATAATGACCTAAAAAGAGTTTCCCAATTTGGAATGATAATTTCACGCCGATCTTCTTCCGAGATTATATTATGCTCGAGACTTTTTCCATCATCGGTTTTTGTACAGTTTCTCCAAACTAGCTTCCCATTGAAACGCCCCAGATAGCACACACTGCATTGACAAGTGATCATTAGACTATGGTAATTCATTCAAATTAAGTACTCCCGAAAGAAGGGAGGGCTTAGAAAACTTCCATTTGCGTTAATAGATTCAGGATGATGATGAAAGAGTAGCACGCTGAATAGAGGAGTCTTGGTCCCCCTTTTTTTCACCCTTCTACTTCCTATTTTGTTTTTCTTCTTTATATTTATACATATATATCTAGTTTTTTTTACTGGCAGAATTTTGAACAAAAGTGATTACTGGGTCTTGACAATCCTCTCCCCTGAATCTCCCAGGGAGCCCCATTGTTGGGCTTTGTTCGGACCAGGATAAACAGATTAAGGACGGGCACCAAAGCCATCATTCAAATTCTCAAGCTCTTTCCCTGGCTCTACACATCTTCTGACTTCAGTCTCATAGAATGGAGTCAGGAAAATTGAAAGCCCTTTCTTTTTTTTTTTAACCCCTTTATATCAAAAGGTAGGAAATTCTTTGCCCAAAAGGGTTAGCACCTCTTTGAAGAATCTGGATGCCTTTTAGAAGACTATAAAGACAAGAAGTTATACAAGTCTTTATGTAGCATTCCACAATCACTGCTTGTTAAAGTCTTAAATCCTGGCCTTGGGCAAGAGCTGTGACAAGACGGATATCCAGGGCCGGCCGGGCTACCGTATGTGTCCCTTCCTTAATTTGATGTCTTGATGAGCGCAGACTCTCACAATTGAGCTTGGCTACCAAAAATTTCACCGAATAATTTCTTGCTTGGCACAACGACATTTATCTAAGTTTTTAAACTGAACTATATCTGGGGTTCTCGATGGGTGGCTAATGGCGGGTGCAACCTCTTCAGAGAGATACATACGACACGTACCCTTCCGAAAGTAATTGTTTACTTGAGGTGTTACTGAAGCTTTCAGGTTAAACTGACTGAACAGGTGGCCCAGGGGCCACATTCGGACAGCTAAAGAGATCTCAATCCTTCCTGTGAATCTGCAATATGGAGGGGGTGGTGGTGGGGGGGGGGAGGCTTAAATCCTTGAATACCTTACTGGTTAATCCCTTACATAAAGCTCAAGCATTTAGTTAGGTTTGGTTCTCTCAAGCCTTTTGCCATAACAAATGTTTCTCTCTTGGCCCTTGTGGCAAACTACAAACTGAGGTCTTTACGATCTGGTACTATTTTACACTCGGGGTATCTGTTACCTTCTAACGGTGATAAATCCTTATGATAAAACCTTCAGCGCAGATTCTTACATGCCACACCGTACGTCGTCATACAACGTATGTATGAAAGTGCAGTACTGCCTATACTTCAGGTTTTTTCTCTATAGAACAAAGTTGATGTTTGCTTCAAAAACGATGTTTTGCTTCAAAAACGATGTTTTGCTTCAAAAACGATTTTTTGAGAATATCAGAATTATATCAAACTTTAGTTCTTGAGCTTATACTGGTCAATTTTTGTTATAAATATAAATTGTAAACAAAAAATCTTTTTTCCTTTTATTTTTAAGTCGAAGTGTTAATATTTGACGTATCACCATTGGTATTAACAGTATGCTTTACTTTGGTTGGTATTATACCAAACTTCACAATGATGAATTTGCTACATCAGGCAATTTGAAGCACTCATGCCAATATATATCATATATATATATGTATAGGCCTACACTTTATGGGTCAAGGTCTTTACCCAAGTGCAACAGATGTTTTGCCGGTACATGTACAAAAAAACTCTAGAAACGTGCTCTAGATTTTACAGTGTACAACCATCATTGACCTTTACTGCTTTGAGAGCTGATAAAATAAAAATGGCGGATTGGCCCACTTCCAGAAGTCAGCTGATTTTTAGTATTCCATTCAGAGACTTTCAGCCCATAGACAGTTGAAAGAGCATTCACAGTATTAGGTTCCCACACCCCCCCCCCACCCCCGTCCCAATAGCTCAAGTTCTATTGGTATACTGAACATGTGGGTTGATGCAACACTATCAGTTATGTTTACATTACTAGAAGGTAATCAACATAACATTGGTTGCCATTGGAGACTACCTTTGACAGATTTTGGTCTCTGCAAACTTTAATTTGTAGAGGGGGAGGAAGGGAAGGGGAAGGGGGTGGGTGAAAAGAATGAAGGGGGTTAACTCCGGTTAAGTTACGAAATACTAAAATTGTTTGGGTTGGGGATAATATCGCCATCACCTGCAGTATTAAATGCAGTTTAACAAATAATCACAAGTTCTTAGTTATGAATATTCAATTAATTGTGCCACTTTTCATCTCACCTATAACCTATCCTAATGGAAGTGACTAAAGTGTGCCAAGCTCATGAAAATTTGAACGTAGGTTTAGGCTTTCTTTTTGGGCTCTCCACTCTATGCTGCTGTGTGTCTGCTAGAACTAAGGGTACTGCAGCAAATTTCCCAATGTCTCTTAACGTCCAGCCATGCATACAACATGAAACACACACACACCTCTAGGACTCTGAAAATCCTGCAAAAGCTGTAAAAGCTTAGGCTCTTCTAAAGGTTACTTGAAAACAGGCACAGTCAAATTACACTTTCTTTTGCCTTCTTTTTCAAATTTTCCTGTTCAATAAATTTGCCATTCATAATTTTGTTTGATTGCCTTTTCTTACCAGGGCCTTGTTTTGAAAAAAACTGCAGTCAAAGTTCAATCTAACAAGCAAGGCAGTTTCTGTCACTAAAGGCTTTTTTTTCTGACAAACAAAATTCCTTCCCATGCAGACTCCTGAATACTGGCCTATGCCAAAATAACTCTTGAGGCTTTTTTTTAACTTCCAAAAAGAAATAACAAAACATATTTGATTTATACTTCATTGCTAGCACTCAAAAACAGCCTTTGTGACTTCTTTCTTTCTTTTCTTGCTTTCTTCCAATTGTGTTGTTAAACTCCCCATAATCTAGCTAACTCTATTGAATTGCAGCACAGAGGAATTCCAACCTCGCACTTGTGGACTTGTCTATGTGCTTACTCAAGCAGCCCTTTGGTTTGATAAGGGTCACACTGCTTACTATTCAAACCTCTTGAAAAGCCCTAACACATTCCTAAAGGGTTTTAGTACACAGCCCAAGAGTTGCACAATCAAATTTCAATGGTAAAGAAGCTTGTTGTGTCCCTGAAGCAAAGCTGAATAACTTATATACCTACCCATTTTTTTTTATTTTTTAAGAAGACCACAATTCCATGCAAGTGCTGGCATGGAAGGGTTTGAGTGCCACACATACTTTCCATATGGCAGGGGAAAAGTGATTAAAATATTTTTAATGACATATTCAGATTTTACTCGCACACAATTGTGTACTGCTCTCGATTAACTGTGCACTGCATACACTTTCTCGAAGAAAATTGAAATTTGACAGTAGGAGTGGAATCATTTTCTGTGTTGCATTCTGTAAAATTCGTCAATACAGATGTTGCGGAAAGAAAAGGTAATTTTCGTACACCCAGTCAATCGGTTATTGTTTCGTGTCATGTTAACAGTTGATATACTCAACCAGAAAGCCAACTTCATACGCAGTTTGAAAACCATTTGATGCATAATGTGGTGCTTATAAGGTTTCAACACTTTGACCTCTGTTGACCTTGGACCTCTCAATTTCAATAATGTTCTTCTTGTACTCATCATTGATCTTGTGAAGTTCAATTCAGCTGCTCACAACACATACACCACACGCACCCACGAACACGAAATCACCATCACAAAGATTCCTTTAGTCCCTCCCCTCCCCCCTCCCCATCCCACCCTCCTTCCAACAAGGAATGAGTTACATATGTCAGGCATTTTTTTAATGGGGATATGTACAGATTTAAAGTATGTACACAATATTAAAATTATGGTCTAATAAATGAGTCATTATTATTTTTCCAACAAAAATTCCACTCAAGCATGATTTATCCTCCATGATCATAAGGGAAATTTACTCAAGAAGAAGCACCAAAGTTAGTTGACATTCTTTTTACCTGACGAGATTGTAAATCCCCCTCAAGTACACATTTATAGGTTAAGTGGTGGTACAAGATTCCCAGTCATTTAAAACCACAAAAACCACAGTAAATGAAAAGGCACAGGCACTGAAAAAATTTCAAGAATGTCAGTTGTAAAATTGTTATCAATACAGATTTCTGGGAATGAGGTGTCACGCCCGGGATTTCAACATACTGTCACATATACCTATGATGCTTCCTTCTTTCTGAGAACTTTTCAGGTACTGCAAATCCAGAGTTAGAAACTTAATATTTGATCTCTATTTTGTTCTTCATTTCCAGTGTGTCAGAATGTGTTGCTTGTGACTATTTTCTCTCATGAATCCATGTTTGTAATGCACATAGCTATGACACAGGGGTTCTAGATGGGGGGTGGGAGAGGGTGGTAGGGTAAAGAGGATAAAAGTAATTATAGGGGTCTATGAAAATCCTGCCAATGTTAGTAACAAAACCAATCTTTTAAAATATGAGACCCAGGGGTAGGTGATGACTTTTTTTCAGTTCACATGTCCATGTCACATAAATTAGGACACTATGTCCCTTCCTCCTCTTATCCTTCCTCCTCTTATCCCTCCCCCTCCCCCTCCCCTTCTCCTGTCCGCTCTTCACCTCTTATACCTCCCCTCTCTTGTCATTATGCCCTGAGTGATATGCCATTCCCAGTGGGCAATAAACCAATATAGAGTAAATCTAAGAAAAGCAAAGAAGATACTGCTGCCAATAGATAGACAAATATAATATGGTTCATATCATCAAAAAATCTTCTTGGAAGGTTATAGGTCAAAGGTGATTTATCTTTATGTCAACTGACACAGAACCTGCAGGTGTTCCCTTCAAATCAGTTGTGAATGGACCAATCAGAATAGCTGGCACATTTCTCTTTCAATTCAGTTTTTTTCAACTGAAGGAAACTATACATTGCTCAGATTGTAAATGTCTTGGATATATCGGCCTATACATATATCATCATAGTTAGGACACATACATACGTTGATTACAGTGCCCATTTATATATCATCAATATATATTTTAGCGTATCATGTATGTGTCATGTGACTTCTCCCTTTTTATTCAACCAAGCAGAGAGTAATTTTTTTTCTCCAACTGAGAAATGGTAGCATACATAATTGCAGCTTCAGTGAGTATAGCTTAACTTTACTAAAACATACCACTGTTGCTATATACTTGCAAAAACGAAGTTTGGTCTCATCATAGCTGAGCCATTGATAATGTATGAGTAATGATAATCCATTGTAGGTTTACAGCTAAGCAGTACATAGTGTAAGAGCCTATACCTTCTCAGTCCACATAGCATCTGTTTTCTCAATAGGTTGTCCTTGTTGACTTAAAACAAGTCGACAGATAATTAACTGTACAGAGATTTCTAATTAGCATTCTTAATGCTCCACCTTATCCTTCCCTCTTATCAAACTGCAGTAGCCTTTACCCTAATATTTATTCTAAACTTCAAAGGCGATTGAAGAAGTGTGAGGGGGAAACAAACCAGAAAGCCAGTTAGCTTTATGATTCCTTGCCATACATTTTGCTCAAACTACAAAGTACTGTAACTATTTGACTAAATGTAGAGCAAGTGAGTTATATTTCTCCAAGAATTGACTAAGAACCAGAAAAGATTTGTAGAAATCTCTTGTGGGCATCAACCATATCATTCAACTCATAAGGATTTTACAGTATAGAAGTTTAAACCAAAATGATTCAATATCCAGAAATAACAGTCTTCCAATGTGAAATATAGATATATTTGACCAACTTTGAGCTTACAAATCCCTTTAAATAGTTGGTCAGAGTTATATGACATTGTTTATAACTTTATATGGTGTGAAATATATCTTGATAAAATGAATACCATGTATGAAGTTCAACAAAGATGTACTTTTTTGAGTTATCTATTCATAATGTTTCAGACTTTGACCTAAGTTGACCACAAATGACCATCGAACTTGACAGAAAACAACAGACTTCTTGTACTCGCTACAGGGATCCACATACCTAGTATGAAGTTAATCCACCATTAACCTTTTGAGTTACTGTGTTTACAAGCAAGTGTCACACATACACACACACACTCCATCACCATTGCATAGATTTCTTTTGCCTCCAGCAAGGAATAAAAGAATCTTAATGCAATATCGAAGAAAAATAATAAACAAACAAATACGCACAAAAAACTAAAAAGTTGAAACTGCCAGTTTAGGTTTTCCTCACATTAGCAAGTCTTCAAATATGAAATAAAAAACTTCAAATAGGTAAACTTTTGCTTTCATATTGAGGGCTATTCCAATCAAAGAATATTATAATTTACTATGAAAATGAAATTTGAAGCAAAACCTGCTCAAAATTCAGAAAAAAACCTTTCCCAAATGTAAGGGCCATTTCTCAACTTCAAGGAAGACTATGTAATAGCTATTAATAGTGTATGACACATCCTTTGTTTCCGTTCAAGTTTCAATACACAAATACTAAAACCCTCGGAAAAAAAACAAGCCACTGGAACATGATGGACTTTGGATAATTCTTTGAGGCAGTTCTCAGTTTCACATATTTCCCTATTCTTTTTCCATTTCCACTAGTTCCCCCTTCCGATTCTTTCAAGGTATTTTTGTTTGTCATCTTTTTTTCTGGCTATTCTATTCCAGCAGATTTTCAATGACATCATTTTACAGAGGAGTTGATAAAGTTTGGTTTGGTTCGGTGAGATGGTGATGGTAATACGATCATTATCATCTTTGATTTCACCGATAATATTACCTCGGGAGACGGGACGATAAGACCCAGAGTTAAATAATTGAGCGCGTTTTCTCACCTTCGGTAGAAAACCTTGCCCATGGATCATGTTCAGGTTGATGAGCTAGAGGTCTTCTGCAAGTTTAATCAATCTTGGCCTTCTCTCTCTCTCTTTTTATATTTATATTTATATATATATGTATATATTATTTATTATAAATAGATGGCCAAAGTTGGCCATACTATGTCCTGAGTAAGGATGGGTGGACAGGGGGATCAGGAGGAATTATGTGCTTTACTAGTGCCATTTACTTTTACTATAGTGCTATCTTAAGAATATATGTCATGATGTGTGTTCACTGTGTTGTAATTAAGTCTGTATTGTCGGTAAGTAAATCAAGCGCATTGGTCACCCATAATGCATTGCGGCAGAAATAGTTCCTTGCTTACTTTCACTTTCAGCAGGATTACCTCAGTTGTAATCTCTCCCCCTTCTCTTCAGTGCCACCATAGACCCCCACCCCCCATCCCCCCCTGAAAACTTCTACCAGTTACAGCAATATAAAGGTTCATTTTTGTTCTCTGGTTAGTATTGATTCTAACGGTGTATTTCACTTTTACTACGAAGAGTTTTACTTCCAGCCTTATTCTATTGCCAGTCCAAACCTAACCACTTACAACTCCCCTATTTAAATTTTGGTTTTTCATGGCAAGGGTAGGGAGAAACATGAGTGACACCCTTTCTTTGGCTTTCTTCAGAATTATTCCGAAACATATACAATTTTGATACGATTTTAAGACAATAATTGTGGCCAATTTCCACAAATACAACTGACTTTTCTGTTGCTAAGCAATTACAGCTATGCTTTCATAACCATGGAAATGGCACGTGCTTTTTAATTCTTCCCCTTTTGGTAGACCTCCACAATGTTCGATGAAATTAACTTATTATAAAAACACTTAAAGTGATCAAAAAATTTCAAAGCCAAGAGTCAGGAGCAAATATTACAAAGTGATTATTCTTATCGTTTCAGCAAGTCATAAACCTCTCTTCCAAATGAATATCTTTCAAAGATGCTGTTGAATCCATTAGCACAGGCCGTGAAAATTAATGAGATAGCATCAGTACACCCAAGCCAGCCTGACGTCGCCAAAAACGACTGTAATAAGAATTTTCAAACATCCCGAGGCAGCCTTGAACGTTGTTATCTCCTTCGTAAAAATTTGATAAAATACTACTCCGCATCCATGTAAAACTCCTCACGGCTGACAAAATTATCACCTTAAGATGGAGGTCGCATGAAATTTGTTTTCTTTTTTTTCGAGCCGTAGAGAGAGCACGAGTGGGGAGCACTTACTTGAGAATATGATTCAGTAATTTCCCGAAATAAATCATCTCAGCAAAAATAAAGAAAACTAATGTGAACATTTCTGACATGATAAAAAGTTGTCTAATTATTAGCTGCAAGTGAAATGAAAATTAAAATGAAACTACAGAAAGGTTAAGGCTCATAAATGAAAATGCAGTGTGTACTAAACCATGGATTTAAGGAATACATATCACTGAAGATTTTATGGAGGAGGAAAATGTCCCGTGTCCCTCCTACCCCCGACCACCACCCAACCGACTTTTTTCCTCCAACTGTTAATTTGGAATTTGAAAGAAGATAACTCTACTTTTGTGCATGTCTGTGTTAGTTCCGTTTTTGTATATAACACTGTCATGTTATGTACAGAGCCACATATATCTCACTTTGCATACATACCATTTGTGTATGTCAAACACTTAACTTTCGCAAAATTTGTACGTTTCGGGAGAATGTGACTTTTTGGAGCAAACAGCAGAACACTATTAATAAATTAGTTGGCAAATAAGAGACTTATTCCAATCAAGCACTTTGGCAGAGGTGGCTGCTCATGCAGAATGCCAAATTTCTGCTCATCGCTACCGACAAGTTCAAAGATTATATTCTCATATCAAATTCGATGAACCGTGAAAACCTACTTCCCTAATTTTAGCAAATGTCACTCGAGAGTTTACTGTACAGGATAGATTAGTTGCATTAGATTCTGCAGCCCGGCTCAGCCTAAACCGTAATTCATTTCACACCTGTGCAAAAATGAGACTTGTTTCGTCCATGTGTAAAGTTTGAATGGCTCACTAATGGCCAAGCTGAATGTATATATGTATGATAATCCATCATGTGCAGAAAACTACAATCAATTCTTCTTGGCAACAGCCCATCCGAAGCAAGACAAAATTGCATTCAGCATGCGCTTATATGTGCACATACTTTCATACATACATACATAAATATAACAGTTATTCAAAGTTTTGATCATCGGTGTCATAGAACCAAATTTTGTGATCAATTAGCCGATGTTTATGAGGACTATGTCCTACATAGCAAATAAAATGTGGGAATACGTTTTGAGGTGCATATTTGGTTCCACTGTACTATTGACTATACTATTACTCGTTCTGGAATAGTTTGGATCAACACAGGCGGTTTTTCGATGCCCTTGTGAGCCGTCCTGTTACATCCCTCTTATTATATTTCCAACATGACAAATGTTGGTCTAATTCTCACAAAATTTCCTAAATTTTGTTGGATCCCTCTTGTAATTTTTAACTTAGCTCGAATGACAGAGTGATACAAATGGGTGACCAGGATTGATGATATATTGCAAGCAATTCAGTTTAGAGACAAACGTGAAGGCCTACAGCTTATAGGAGTGACATTGCTCTACTGTGCATTTCAAATAACTTTTATAATCTCTGTGTAAACATCGTTTCTTCGTGGGCTGTCCTTTTCTGACGAAGTAATAATTTTCATAAAACTTTCAGCAGCAAAATTGATCAGATTTGCCAGTGATGTTAGCAATTGGTGATAAAACACGTAGAACGGGTTTGAATTTTGAGGCAGTCCTTAAAGAGGTGAACAACCTCAATATATGGCCAAACGCAGTTTAAGCAGGGACATTAAACCATTGCAATAAGGAGGTCATAACTATAGGTGAAAGTGCACTATTAAGTCCCACATAACTACCCGTAGTATAGGACGCATGTGATCTTTCCTATCAGCATTAATCTGATAATAACTGAAGCGGGCATATCAAAACGCAACTCCTCTCCACTTTCAATTTTCTTCTTCTGTTCAATTCGTAAGTGACTGCCCGCCACGACCACGCAAAAGCTGATAATACATATTTCTTGAGAGAGAACAGGGCCATAGGAAAACAGTTTGTACATCACAGACCATCGTAAATTAATCGTCGACCTGAGGCCCGGCATGATTCAATCTCCACTTTTAAAATTGCTTTTTTTTCAGCATTTTGAATTGATATCTAAAGGCTGGGAGAGCGGATGAAAATGCTTTCTGACCTCCTTCGATTACCGACCAAGCTTCCTCCCGAAACCAGTTTATCTGTTTGTCATCTGAAAAGGGTGAGGAACTTCTCACCTTACAACAAGGGGGAAAGGGAAAAAAAAGAAAAAAGAAAAAAAAAAAAAAAAAAAAACTGACGACGAACGGACATGATGGAGGTGACATTTTCCTCTCGTTGAAAACTCGATGAGAAACTGAATGAGAGGCAAGCGAGTGTTTGTCGAATGACAAGCAAAAGAGAGAGAGAAGAATTATAAAGCAGCCGAATACCCTTGTTAATTAACTTGGAGGAGTCTTAAGAGGAGTTAGCGACTCACAACTTCCACGCTTCACGGAAACTTGATATAAAGGGCCTGAATGTAAACAGACTACTGAGGGGGAAAGTGCCCATTATCAATAATTTGTGTTTTTTGTGCATAATTTTTAAAGCATCATATTTTTGCCATGTTGCCATGGCAAACAGAGTTAAGGCCTACATTCAACAAGAGCGCAAACATTGTACTCTTTTCATATAACTGTGAAATTATGTGGAAAGAAATGTAAATTGCTTGTTAACCATAAAAAGTGACTTTTTTGGTTTTTATTTTTGGTAGGTAGGGAAAGAAACGGGATAAATCAACTAGCAGTGCAGGTTGCATTCAAAGATCAAATCTGGCTTTAATTGTCCATCATGCAAAGATCTTAGTTCCCTTTTCCCAAATCCCTCTGAAAAGACGATGATAAATATCGTGAAATCATCAAATATAAACAGCTTTCCTTATAAATGGATGCATGCATCAAAATTAAATCCCATTATTGTCATCCTTTTCCCCCCTTTTTTTTTATTTTTAGAGGATTTAAATGAAAACATGATTGTGAAATGTATATCTTGTTTATTTTCCCCAACATATCTGAAACTTTTCACAAAAATTACTTATAATGCAAATTTTGTCAATTTTCATCCATCCGAGATTGTCCTTGGAAGTAAATATGTCTATTTGCAAATTTTGACTTTCTGAATCGAAGTTTAGCAATTAACGAATCATTCTCTTATTCTGCATTTTCTTTCGCCTTCAAAAAAAAAAGAAACTAAAATAAACCTAGCTTCTTACTGTCATCTCACTTTCATTTCTTGCTGTTGTCTTTTAAATCCAATAAACGAAGCTTTTATCTTGGATCCGTGACAGCCTCGGGGAAGACATGTCTACCTGAAAGTGTGATCAACAGCCATTGCTACTGCTGCTGCACTTTTGAAAAGTCAAAAAAAAACTTGTAACTAAAATCACAAATAAATCAAAGAAAATGATCTCTCGGTCTTTTTAAAACCCTTTAGAGTATCCCTTGGAGAAATCTGTAATAGAAATTACACACTTGAAGGCATTCTCCATGTGGTACAAACATGCCATTATTACCAAATGCTCTTTCATGTTCGCAAAGTTGTTTTTATGTTTAGAAAGGGACCTGACATATCAAGATGGTGAGGTTAAAGCTTCACACAGATCTCAAGTTGTTTTTCTATTTCTCAAGAACCACAGAGATCAAGTGTTGGTTATTAATAGTAAAGGCTATTAAAGAGGACTGTTATCGGTAGTAATCTGAAAACTTAAAAAACAAATTATTCATAAATTTGTCTTTCTAGCGATTCTGTGGACCTGGAGTAATGTTTCAGTAATGGCAAATGCTTTTGGAGACAGAGGTTAATACAGTTAACATGCTTGATCTTTATTTTGACTTAGTATTTTAGTACCTTCCGCAAATCAAAGTAACATTTTCGGGGCATATTTCGTTATAAACCTTAGACGATGTACTCGATGACCATCTGGAAAAGTCATCTTCTCCAAAGAGCGTCTTACACTCCGTTTCCTCCACCCCCTAAAATACCACCATCCTTCCTTCTGAGCATTCTCGCATCCCGAGGGAAATTAACCAACCATCCATCAAGCTCGGGTTAAGTTAAAATACCGATGAGATCGTTTTGCTTTTCACAAGGAACTAGGGAAAGTCCCCATGATTTGATGATATTTTGAAAGCATGAAATAAAGTAAATTCCGAGCAAATTAACTTCTAGAGTGATCGGATAGCACTGTTTATAACCTTTTGTGATGATAGATTTTTGAGTCAGGAAGAATTCCTCCATGAATGTAAGAAATTTTTTGGCTGCTAAAGCAATTGATTCCAAGTGCAGGTAGGTATATATTCCTACATTTTGTGATGTGATCTTCTTGGGGGAAAAACTGGAGGGCAAATTGCTGAGGTACAGCTACAAGATTTAAGCATCTTAGAGAGGAAAATGGGGCCAAGATGGGAATTCCGACGAAGAAGATACGACCATCCTCGTTGACATTTTTTCTCTGCGCGGTGTCAATTACGCAAACTTTTCTTTACAGGGAGACCAATCAAACCCAACGGCCTATTTTTACACTGCAGACTTGCATTACTGGGGAAAGTATTAACTAAAGTCGTCGTCGAGCGAAGTTCTTGTTGGGCCAAGGCAGAGAGCAAGTCCTTGCCTCTATACCCAAAGGGATTGAACGGGAAAGAAAAAAGTCGGATAGTTGAAGAGTTCAGGAAAATCTATCTCTCTGAATCTAATCTGTCTCAAATTGGTAAAAGGAGCCTGACTTCACAAGGACAAACACAAACTTTATTACACAATTCCTCAATGAGAAGAGAAGGCGATTGACTTCTTTTATTGCATCAATGGCTGGTGGGGGGGAGGGAGGGGGGGCTCTCTGCATTGTTTTTCGGTATAATACTTCTTAATAAGCTTCAACAGGACAGTTTTCTATTGAAATCAAGAAATGGATTGCCGAGTTAGTTTGTTATGTGTTATTGAAACTAATGTTATGGTAAAGTGCACATGATCTTCAGCATGGTAGAAGAGAATATCTGAATTTGCCAGGAATTGACAAATGCAATGGTAGTCTGGGAGAGTGGGAGAGTGGGAGGGGGAGGCAGGTACACGATCCCATCTAGACGAACATTGACAGATTGACAAGGGACGAGACATAATGTGGTTCGATACAAAAAAGCCAAAGACTTTCTTAACATCCCCTGGTGGCTGGCGCTCCATTTTATTAACTTTTGATTGGTTTTATCACTTAAACATGATAATTTCATCACAAGATTTAACCCGCTGCATTGTTTTATACTGCAACTATCGCAAATGATGTTACTATTCATTTGTGTTAATTATAAATGATAAATGAGAGCTTTGAAAGCACCATTATCATATTATGAATCAAACAATCTCCATTATCAGAGCTCTACAGTATCTGTATATCTTTTTTATCTTCAGAAATTTATTCAGTGATAAAATTATACAGTTATTCAAGGTTTGGGGGGGGGGGGGGGAGGGAGAAATTTAGCATAGAAATGACTTTTTTTGCCAGTAAATTTTTTTTTTGACAAAAACAAAAATAGCGAAAGAGAATTCCAAAAGAAGGCAGGCAACAGCTGCTGACTTACGGTTTACATAGTGTGACGAGATCTTCATCTCTGGTTTTCTCTGGAAGGCCCCTGATGTAGAGATTGGTTTTACTAAGGTCTCCACTGCCACTCATGCCACTGATTGAACTGGTGGAGGTCTGGGAATGTGGTGACTGGAGTTGAGGAGAAGAGGCGGAGGAAACCGCGGAACCGCCTGAGCCACCGGGACTGGGTGGATGCATACTGCGAACGGTCGTAGGGTAGGTCTGCGAGAGAAAGCAAAATAAACGAAAGATTCGTAATGATTTAGCAACCGTGTTTAGAAAGGACACATTCACCAAAGACTTAAAACCTTTTATGATGGTGGGGGTCTGCAATAGAATATTACAAAGCAAAGTGAGACCATGCTGAAATTTATATGGTTATAAATATATATGGTTAATATGACAGCTATTAAACCACGTTCAAGGGTAAGAGGGCGTGTTTTTAAGGCTCGGACTTGTTAGAAATAGCTGGCACACGGCAAACCGACTACTTTATTACCGAGGCTCGAGTTTTTAACAGTCTGCACGCAGAAATCTCGCGTTTTAATCTTCACCCTCGTCTGTGGTAGCAACGAGTGTGTATGTTCAGTATTTCGGAAAGGCTTGAAACATTTAATGGTCTGCAGCAGAGACCCCCGAATTTGACGACTTCAGGCTCAAGAATAGCGGAAAGGTTTAACTGAGTTGTATCTTTGAAACAAGTGTTTAAGCGGGTTAACAGTTATTGGTTAGTGTTTGCTAGTGGCTATAGGATTCAGGATTTCCTGCACAAGCTTCCCCAGGAGACACTATGCAAACTTTGTACAAGCACTTCCTTGTTTTTATGGTTTACCGTTAAACACTCTGTATTGTGAAGCAGGTACGGCAGCCTCGAACAGGGAGCTCGGCAGCCCATCGAAACAGTATTGAAAGTAATGCACAGTGTATATCATGTGAACCTTGTACATAAAAAGTCACAAATAATTGGTCCAATGTTGTCAATATGTTGTCTATTTGATGTCTATGTATGTTTTCTACAACATTAAAGGATGCTGCAGTACAATATATGCAAAAACAAAATTGCCAGCTTATATACCGTCGTTAAAACAGACCAAAACTTCAAATTGTGGAAGAAAATTAAAAGGGTATAGCATGGAGTTATCGAGGTTACAGCTAAGGACTATTACTGACTTACTACTGATGGCACACTGATATGATGAAATGATAACTCATGAATCAAGATACCATTTCGCAACAGATTACGATGTCTAAAATATAATACCCTAGGTTTAAAATTTCTTTCACAGAATCTTTGCAACCTTTTTCTCACTTTGTGGGGACTATAAATGGTACCAGCATCACCTAGCTACCCCATGGGATTTTGAGAACAGCATGTTTACTGCGAGTTCTCACTAATCATCGGTCCTCTGCAATTTTGTCTCTTGTGGAATCAATAGTTCAGGGTATACCAGCAGATCCCCTTCCTCCCAAAAAACCTACTTGGCTTTACTAGCAAAGTTAGGGTTAGTATATACGTATGCTACATATACACTAAACATATGTAATACATGGTATACATATGTATATATATACATTTTCATCCAGCACAATTTCTTTGTTGCAAATAAGTTGCAAATAACTGAGCTGGCCACAAATACACACAGAATGATGACTGTACAGATAGTGAATCAAGCTGTGTTATAAATTAATATGATTTTTACAAGTTTTGCTATGATCACTCTTTGAATTTTGACACAGGGCTCCATAAATTCTAGTTTCCTCAACATTTGCTTTTACAAAATACAAGTTGCTATGGCCAACAATTCTAATATAGTTCTGAACTAGACTCCAGAGAATGTTTATCGAAATAGACGGACAAATTATTACCGATTTTTACCAGACATAATATTGAAATAATTCTGTCTTTTTATTATGTTGAGCAAGTTTTCTAGATTTCATTGGCATTCCTCGTTGCATAGTTTTCACACTCTCAAAGTGTTCAATTTGCATCCTTACAATTTAATCAACTTCATTCACGAGTAAACATGTAATGAAAGTTAAGTCTCCCCATTAGCCCAAAAACTTTGTTAAAGAAGTCTCCTTTATTTTAGAGGTTTAAATGAAAGAAAGATTCTCTCCCACTCTCGGTCAGGTCTGCTGCTTTAAACAATTCTTTGTTGTCTCAAACATGTTTTCTTGATAAAATTGAAGGATAATAACGAGATGCAAATATAGTCGTGGTTGAACTTTTCTCCAATATATCGATGGTTCAATATACTCTATCCGCATGTTCGGCAAACATGATTGCTGTCCTGCTGCTAAGTACACTAGAGCCGTGAAATACTAGCCGCAATAAGCCTTTTATTACTTTCTTTGAATCTCCGTAACGACTCCCCGACGGATAGAAAGCGGGGACTTCCTTCGTGTGCAGAGCACTATATAACACAGCACTACTATGGTGTGTGTCAACATCGGACTTAATGAATCTCGCCGAGACAATTGCATATTAGTTTACTGTTTTTTAAGTTGGAGGCAGAGAACTTGATTACTCTTTGTTTCGACTTCCTATTCCTTGCATCTCATTAATTTTAATTCTGCCAATAAAAAAAAAAACCGACTGTTTACACACACTGAAGGTAATTTGATGACTTTTTAGTTCGATTCCTTGCTCCCGAGCTTGATTATTGCTACCGAGCACTTGACTTGCTACGAGTATCTACGCACGGCCCTATATTTGTCAACATTGAAAAACGTTCAGCATTGAGTCACGTGAATGATCGACCCCAGAGTTTATACTATATAATTTGCCATAGCATGAAAGGAGTGTTAGCTCAGTGGTTAACGCCGGTGCCTTCCAATCATAAGGCTCAAGTTCGAGTCACTCAAAGATTAATGTATGCCGTCCAGTTACAGAGTTGTTGACAATTGACAATTCATAATCAGGGACGTTAAATATGAATGTAAGAGACTGACTCCAGTCAGCTTGCGGCTTTGATAAGTCAATGAGGCTTCTTCGCAAGTTCCTGCTTGCAGAAGCATCTAAAATAAATACATAGATACATTCATACATACATGTTTACTTTTTAATCTGAATAGCATCTCGCTCGGCTGATAATACAAAGAAACTATGTTTATTTTTCAAGTGTACTGTCGGTGATTATCAATCTTATTCATAGGCTGTACCACGACTACACGATCATGGAAATTGATTAACGGATACTGTAGTGTCGAGTGCAAGCTAATAGGTATCATGGATGATACATAACCTTCATCACGAAATGTATTCTTTCTTATCATCCTTGCAACTGACGTGACTGACGATGTCGTAAGTTGAACGAATATATAAGATATGTCATAACTGCTGCCACTCTTTGACCCTTTGTGAAATATTTGATGAAATTTTTGTCCATCTATTCATAGTGTTTTAGGCAATTAAAGAAAAACAAAATTTTAATATAGAGTTCACAAGTAGAAGGCCTACAAATTCCCCCTCTATCTCACATCTCGAGATGATTTCTATAGCAAGGGTACAATTCTGCCTAAATCTTCTCAAAAGGCAATCTCAAATTATTTCTGCCCTTAATTTTGCCTCCAGCAATATCAATCTCTACCAATTGCTTCTTGGCTAAATAACAAACAGCCTACTTCGATTCTACAAGAAACACAGTGCTCAGCAGATGTAGTCACTCTGTGACAGGCACATATAGTATTCTGCACTCATACTTTCGGTGAAATCCTGTACAATGGAACCTGTCGGACATCACAAAAGAAACCAGTGCACCCTTCTAGCGACGTCTCTATTGTTTTCTGCCTGCTTGGAAGAAACCACCGCTTAATTCCATTTCTTTTTCTTCTCTTGAAAGTGTGGTGAACTTTTAGAAGCAAGTTGTGTTTTTTTTCCCTCACAAGAAGTCAGGCAAGTTCAAGAAGAAATTAAACTGACAGAATGACCTAATTATGCAGAGCGAAGGAAATCAGAAGTGACTGCTGGTAACCGCTCGAAGAGAACGATTATGAACTGACCATAATAATGTGTGAAGTGTCAGGAAGGTGGTCAATATATAATATTTAATATCATTGTATGTAGTATTTAATACATCACATAATGAATATCTACAAATTTCATAGCATTACCGGTGCCTGGTCGTTGCCAGGTGGCGGATACAGCTGTATGAATCATACAGCATAAGATAGTGAACGGCATTTAAAAATTTAGAATAATACAACAGTGCTTTGAAAAAGTTGGGTATAAATTGTGGATTGTCGATTAAATATTTGTTAGTTAAATTAAGTCATGAGCTAATAATCATAGTCATATTTCACTGGTTAAAGAGGTACAGGATGTGACGGGGGAAAAAACTGTTCACTCGGTTACCGGGGGATATAGATTTGTTTAATAGCTGAATATGTTTTTCTATATAATTTTCCTAATTATAATAATTATCCTAATTATTGATGAAATCCAAATTAGAGTTCTCTACTGAACAGAATTCAGTAAAAGTCTTCTTTTTTTTCCCTTCCTAAATTTCCGAACTGACTCGATCCTCTTTATTCTTGAATAAATTATTTATGACACTCTGCAAGTTGTACTATTTTGCAGGCTGTGAGAAAAACACCTTTTTTGGTTTTTGTGGGCAGGGGTTATAAATTCCTGAAATTTTACAAAAAATACGGAATTACTATTTAGACATTTTATTTAGACAAGTCGAACCGGAAGCAAATTTTTTTTCCCAGGTAGATTGAACTCAACTAAGAGAAACTTTAATTGTCCAGTAAGGTCACAGTTCCATTAAATTTTCACTGTCCTACAAGTTGAAATTTGTGTGAAGAAAAGTAGGCCACCCATAAACAAATTTGTCCCAAAGGTCAAAGCCTGGGGAAACCAAACTCAGTTACTAAAATTGTTATGCTTTTTGATACTTAACACTTCTGATACAATGTCATTTGATCTGTTCAGATTTCATTTAAAAGATAATGAATGAAGTAGAAGAAAGTGCAACGATTTCCCTTTAAATTTTGCAGTTTACTATTCATCACACCTGTGATGAATAGTGAGTGATAAGTGTGACATATATGTTGTGATGAATACTGACATTGTTGAATATCACATTCCATTTATCTAACTCTCTAATTGAGCTCAGTTGGTCAGACTATATAATACTTGAGTAATAATTAATACTTGATTAATTACCTAATGTTTACCAAAAGTTGTGGGAAAAATGACAAAAAGTCAATTCATATGACAGTATTCACATAATCAATGCACATATGTAATAACTACACCCAAATGTTGGCTTAACGGTACTAATCCAGTGACTTGCACACTGAATCGCACACTACCTCAGTATTTGAGAAAGTGGTCGGATGGGGGGACGTTACATGGCGGTCCCGGGAGCAGGAATGGGAGCGAATTCACACCCCTGCCTCGTTATCCTCTGAACACTTATCGAAAAGTGAAGGCTTCAAATAAGCCAATGTTCATCCAGGATCCAATACGGATAAGGGTCTCAAATAAGCTACTGTAAGGCTTCCTGATCCTAAACTAAACTGCACTAATCCAGTGAGTCAGCTGAACCAGCAGCACTACCCTACAAACAACACCATTGAAAAGCATACAGATTATGCTACTGCACACATAAGTGTTACAGAGCTAGCACAGAGTTGTAGTGGGTCAGTAAAGTGACTGTCATAGTGTCCTTGAATAATTGCTGCATCTAGGGCCACAGCCAGCAGCACTGAATTCAACCAACCTCACACAAGCAGCACCATCTATACTGACAAGTTACGTGCAGAATATGATCTAATGTAAGGGGGGTGTGGTTTGAAGGAGTAGCTGGTAGTATTTTCAGTTAGAAGCTCCCACCGTAATATTCCCATAGCAACAATATATCACAGTGTGTAAGAATACAACCCACTAATAAATAAAACTTGGTTGTGAAAGTGAAAGGTTATATACACTTTCCTATGTTGGGTAGTTTTACTTACAGGCATAGTTGGTCTCTATCATCATGGTAAAAACGTATAAAAAAAAAAACACTCGTTAATTTTTTGACCACTTATCAGACTATAAGTGACAACAACACACTATAATAACCTAACTTTTTTTTTTCTAACACATCTTCCTTATATTTCATCATTCACATCTTACCCAATTATGAGTTATATACAACACACATCATTATAGGGCTGTAAAATTTAGTCAAATTTCCCGTTTTCAAGTCCGAGTCGATTCTATTGCCGGTGATGATGGACAATTACTCGATTGTGGAAACAAGCCTAACACAAAAAGAAATCCCGTTGAATGCTCGGGTTGCCCATTACATTGATCTCTCATCACTTCCTTCCACATTTAGTAGTTAAAGGTTAAGATTCTCATTCTAGTGCACCGGGCAGAGATAACAAATGCAGGATGAAGTAGGATCAATTTAGGCATTCCAAAAGTAGAACACTGAGAGCATAATAGCACAGCTATAAGGGCAAACTATATTGGAGCAATATAACACAGGGAAAGCTTTAAAACCCAATGATCATATATACAGATTGAAATGTGTTGTCATGGACATGTGTACCCAGACCCATTTACAATTAAATAAGGTGTACATTTATGTGTATGCGTTTATGTATGTCATAGATATAAATACCTATGTGTGTACTGTCTCTCTCTCTGGATGAAGGAAGGAAAACTGATAGGGGAAGGGGGAGAGGGGGGGGGGAGAGAAGAGGGGGAAATAAGCCTTATTTTTTTCACAGTAAAAGTTACCGTATTGCAAGACCATTGGACCAAATAACTTGCGGCAGCAGAGCCCGGTACTTATGCACACGCACACAGGATATTAGAAGTCCAGATTTGGGGCAACTTTGCAGAGAGGTTTCTCTATATTTTCAATACCAGATAGTAAAATCAGTTTAATCGATAACCTAGAACCGTAAGTCTTTTCTTGATAGTTTTTCATAGCCCTTTTTTGATATTTTACTGGTCATACATGGTAAACACTGGTGGACAAAATTGATAGACTATTTTTAACTAGATGTTTTAAGGGGTTTTATATGTCGAGAGGAATTGCCAACCTATGACACAAGTCTTAATTCTTTGCAGAATGAATTTAATAACACAAAACCTTTGAGATAATCTGAACTTTTGCAACATACCTAAAATCTTGAGGTAAATATATATATCTAGATACATGTAAAGATATATATACATATATATAAGATATATATACGTATGAACAAAATTTACATACGACTTAAACAACTAAAACTGTAAGAAGCAAAAAGAAGGAAAAAGGAGGGGAAAATTAAACGTCGCCTACCGGATAAACAAGCATTGTTCCAGGTTGCTGGGAAGGCACGATATATGTAGTTGGACCGTACGTCTTCATTATAGTCAATGTAAACTCCACTCGTAGTCAACTTGCACTTCTCTTATACTTTTACAGTCCAAGTTAAAAATATAAAGAGAGAATAAAATCACCACTGCTGCTATACGATCCTGAAATACTACACATAGGCACAACAACAAACAGGCATTTAACCAACAACCAACCAAACACGACTACTACCGGCCAGCAGATCTTGGAGTAAAATATTCCGAAGGTGAATGATGCGAGAACCACTGTAGGATCAAAGGGTTATATTTCAAGCAATCTGCTGCTTTGCCCAGAGGGGGGCTTTGCTTTTTCTGTTTTTTTCTTTACCGTGATGGTATTGTAAGCTCTCGAGGGATTAAAACAGCACTCCTCCAAGACCGGGTTTAGAACGGGGAGGAAGAAGAAAAAAAAGGTAAATAGGGGGAAAAAAAACTTTAATCAGCACTCAGAATAACACAAAACACTCAAAAGGACTTGGAGAAGCTCAAATATATAGCCAAGGGTTTTATCAACAATAGTCCAAATCCCGAAGGTTGAATAAGACCGGAGATTGAATGCCCAACTACTTAGCAGGAGGACAAACTGTGTGTAATATGCAAGAGCGATAGTTTTAACTGTTTGCTGGGTGGAATTTAGAGAGATCCGACCAGGCCAGTAGTAAACAGTTATCTCTGTGCAAGGTAAAATCTCCTACTGAACCAATTCTTGTTCTACCAAATTCTTCGGGAGTAACCGACTCTCTCTCTCTCTCGCTTATAATGGAATATTGTTTCCAACGGGAACTGAGCAGCCCACTGTCCACGATAGTCACTACAGAGTACAATCAATGTCGCAACTCTCTTGCATAGTGGATTTCCAATAAGCTCACAAAATAGAATAGTGGAATATCACTTGATAAACACTGTGAGCACATCCTGCACACGGTATATGCATAAAAGTACATCATGTGTGCAGATACATGTACATACACACAGTAAGAGCCTACAGAGCTGCAGGGTTCATAATAGATCCTGATTGGCCGAAGCTAGAATGGTAACAGCCAATCACGAGTGGTCTTGGAAATGAGTTATAGAACAGGTGATCAAAAAATTCTTGATGGGACACCCAGGAGGGGAATGTACAATTGGATTTTGGTCACTTCTTAGGGATCCAGGGTAGTAGCTAAGGGGGTAGTATGTGTATATCTTTACTGGGGTCATTAAAAAGGAAATTCTGACACAGGCAGTGGGGGATGGGGATTATAAAGGAATGGCACTCCAACAAATGATATAACTCTAAGGAATTTTACAAGCTATAATATCTGTAGCTTGCTATCTGTATTATAAAATTCCTTAAAAATATTACAGAGCATTTTAATATTATTGGAGACTAGTTGTATTGGTTTTGAAAACATTTCTAATGTCTCTATAATACACATAATGTTCAATAGTTACTTCATTCAAAATTCTTGTCAAGTCAGTCTAAGAGGGTTATTATATTTCGCTTAATTGCCTCATACATGATCATACTACGGAAACATTATTGAGTAGGATTGGTAACATTACTCATAATAGTGACAAAAACGTTATGATGCAAAAAAGTTGCCTTCAAACTTCTTTTGTGATCAAGCTGTGTTTTGAAAAATGATCAACTCAGTTTTTTTTTTTCAAAATTAAAGACATCACACATCGATACATTACAGTCATATTTTACAGAACAATTCTTCTCGTTTCGACCATCAGTGTCTAACATGAAATAGTGAATGAGAAACAACAAAAAACTCAGTTAATAGTTATCTTGTCCCGATGATCTGTACCTATTTATAGGTATAGCTACCTACCTAGCTGTTTGAAAATCCTACCTGGCTTTTTGAAAATCATATTCTGTCCATTCAAGCTGTTGCTAATTCTGACTTTTTTTTGATGTATATTGAATTTGGTGAGAGCGTGGTGGCCAATTGGCTAAGGCGTCGGACTCGTGATCCAAGGATTGCTGGTTCGATTCCTGCCTAGTTCA
>JAAAKB020000011.1:646000-656878 GCA_010014835.2 Apostichopus leukothele | reverse complement strand
TATATATATATATATATATATATATATATATATTCAATCCGTTTGCATGTGTTTTACGCATTATAATGAAATGATAAAGTACGTTCTTCGTTCTTCGTTTTGAATGTTTTGGCTAGCTAAATAGAATGTTGATCAGCATGCTATCCACGTGTCATAGTGAGACGAATATGATTCATCTTTATTGACGTCCTTAAATTCCAAATTGGACTATAATATACCCAAAGGCTGTCTGAGTTTGATCATTCGTGAATAGAACTAGGTAAATGAAGATAAATCGTTTTAAATAACGAACACGCACTCAGAGAATCTAGCTCAATATCTGTGATGTTGAATAAATACGAGGACACCCTGGTTTTTTTTTTTAAAGTAGATTATTTTAGCAATGTGTTGCATATTTCAAGAAAACTATACCTCCTTCCATGCTTTCTGGGGAAGATATGAATATCTTTTAAATTAAATTGAGTAAAATTTCAATTTTATCATTTTCTTTTTCTGTGTCTTTGCTTTTACTTCATCGTGTACAATTAGAATTTTTCAACCGAGGAATATTTTCTTCTTTTTTAAAAAGTAGATTATGTAAGCAATTTGTTGCATATATTTCAAGAAAACTACCTCCTTCCATGCTTTCTAGGGAAGATAGGAATATTTTTCAAAATTAAATTGAGTCACATTTCAATTATGTCATTTTTCATTTTCTGTTTTTTTTGGGGGGCTTTTACTTCATAATTTATAATTAGGATTTTTCAACTGAGGAATATTTTCTTCAAACAAAGATACATTTAAATGAGTAAATTCATGCCAGCTTAGCGAGCATTATGTGTAGTAGAAGACGGGGTATGAAGACATCGTCCTTAAACTGGCCGTGTTCACAATTGTTCTCGTTCCTGTATGCCACATATGTTGCATGTGATCATAACATTCCTAACATGAAACATGTCAGGAACGTCTAACATGGATAGACGTCACCATGATATTCCCAAGTGTTAAGAACACATAGGAACACGTTTACACTTTATTGTTAAAGCAATAGTGCCAAGTTACATATGATTGTATTTAACGATAATTTGACATAAGGACATATCACACATAACACATAACACAATAACACATGTAATCAGTAAGTAGCGAAAGTTTACGCCGCATTGTACTCAATCTTCTTTTGATCAATATTCTCTCTTTTAGACGGCATGTCGAATAACTCATATCATAGCGCAGTTTTTTGTCCTTTGCAACTACTTTTGGATGTTAAGTGAGGGATTATACCTGCATACGGTGATAGTGGTTGCAGTCTTCTCGGAAAACCATAATCTCCTTCTCTACTATATCGTCGGATGGGGTAAGTGTTGTTATGTTATAAATTAGAAGCGCAATTCCTTTAATTTATGGATTAAATCATATAAAAATGCCAAAAAATACCAGCAAATAATACGAGGCCTTGTAGAAATTAATTTGAAAATGCTGAGAGAATTGTACCACGGTGTTGTTAGCGGTGTGTGCTATTTTGTCGCAAGTTTAGCAGTCTATGTGTTCCCATCTAGGAACGTCACAGAAGGTCTGATACTTTATTGAATAAGAAAGGAATCAATGCTTTCTCAATTACTGCTGAAACAAAACAAAAAGAATTTACAATCCAAACGGCAAAGGTCACCCAGCACTGCTCTTTTTTTTTAAACCGTTCAACGATGAAATATCAAACAGTTATAAGGTATGACGTAATCGATTTATAATATTTATTGAAATGAGGCAGTGGTTTTGAATGATCTATTATCCCGGAATTTTGAACATTAAATGAATAAGTTTTCCTTAATTTTGGGTTAAATTTCTTCTCAGTGATTCCATTGGTGCCAGCAAGTGTTTTCCTCAGCTTGTTATTAACACAGGATGGTGGAAGGTGAGAGAATAAGAACCTGTCTTTTGCTCTTATATTTCTTTAATATCATTTTATGTAGAATTATTTATCATCATGTTCAATGCCAAAAATTAAGGAAGACATTCCCCTAATCCTGATTTCTTACATTTCTAGCTTTTTTTCAGCATCAATAAATTTCGTCACAAGAGATTTCAGCAAAGAAATTCTGTCATATTCGTTCGAAGTTTTCCAAATAACAGAAACTCGGTACTACATCCAACTTAAATCCACTAGTTAAAAAAAGGAATACCAGCTGTGATGGTTCAGATTCCGTATTTCAAATTAAATAAATATTCACAATTATCATGTATGATATGCCTAAGATATCGACAGTATCACGTTAAATACTCAATTAATTATGGCTTTATTTTTGGTTACAATAAACCAATTTCACGTTTTTATGGTTTGTTGTGTACAGATATGCAATTCATTACCATCATCGTACAATATAGGTCGTAAACTATACATATAAAATGTTCAAGTTACGAGTATAAAGCCACAACGAGCAATTCGATATAAACTTCCCTACGTGTTTACTGTTCTTACAATGATTATAAAAACCATTCTTTCCTATTCTTCTCGGATGTATAGGTGTTGGACGAACGCTAATGAGATCGAATGGGTCGTGGGTGGAACTATTATTGCAGTATTATTGGTAAGTATATACTTGTTCTTCTTTCAAGTTGGATAAATGCCAAAGGTAGCGTTGAACATGTTTAACAGTTAAATTTTTAAATTGGATTTGACAGTTAAAAGGTCAGGTAGGCCGAGGAATGAGAATCTTCGTGTACTATCTTTGATATTAAACTAAAACTCTTAAAGGTGATTATAGTCAATCGTGTTCAATCAAAGCATGTTAAAGCCCTTTACTAATAGCAGACGACAGCCTCGTCTTAAAAGGGTGAATTTTAAACTGCGAAGAATGGTAATTTTTTTTATGTAAAAACAACTGAATGAATATGCATTAGCGTGCACATTTTTTTTTTAAAGAAATCTCTCCGAATGATTTAGATAGGGACTGCTTAGCCGATAAATGGTGCATTCTGAAATATAATTAGCTCTATAATTAGCTCTAAACACAATACTGTGCTAATAAATGCGCTTGAAGTTTGTAATGGCTGAAAAGCGATGTGTACCCCTAGCAAGAGTTTTTTAATTCCCCCACCACCCAAAAAAAAAAAAAATAACAAAATAACAAAACAAGAAACGAGTGAACCATTTCCCCCGACTGACCATCGTACTAGCATACCGTCGCTGAAGTTATTTACGATGCGTTTTATTTTGTTTCTCCAAGCTGAATGCGATAACAATTGTAACGAACTATTATTATGATTATTTATTTATGCCACTAAAAATGCGTGTTAACTTGCAATAAGTGGTTTTTGACGTGAGTAATATATTAATAATGAAACACCGTACTTGTTCGTTGTTGGTTAAATACGGTAGTGTAGATTTCTTATCATAACGCATGTAAACCAAACCGATGCTTTGTTATTGATGACATTGTTAATTGATGACACTAATTCGTCTAACTGCTATGAGATATTGTTTATGTCTCTTTCACCACAGACAAACGCTGCTCTTCTCCTTAACATAGTACGCGTTTTAGTCACGAAGCTTAGGGCAACACCATCCCAAGGTGCAAGAACATACGTGTAAGTACTCCAGTATCTAGACTTATTATCGATTATTGTTCACTATAACACTCTACAAATGTTATAAGAATCCCATGGTGAAATAAAGACTCGCAACAAAATTTAATAAACAATGCGTTACAATTTCGATCAGACAAACAGTATACTCAGAGTCAACGTGTCGCATTGTACTCACTTGGCGTGAAACCGTCACGAGCATAGGTTTACAATCTCGCTGTAAGAGGGGACTAGGGGCTTGAGAGTGGATTAAATTGGGATTTTCTTGTCCAGGCTCTGGATTGGGTGCTTTTTCTTTAGAAAAGAAAAAGTAGAAATAAACGTTATCTCTGTTTAAGATACAGATTCAAGCATAATTCAAGCTCTAAATATAATTCGACGTCTTTCACTTGGCGTCAGTGAGTGTTATCTGTTGTGACCTATACCATTACCTTCTCCAGGTTTTGGACATTTTTACACTGATGGATTAACTCCAGGTGAAAGCACAGATAGGTATAAATGAAAATCGGCTTTCGGCTCGCTGTCCTTGATTATGTGCTATATTGAAGACCTTACACCGGCACACTAATTAAGTCGTTAGACAGCAAAAATGTTCGCCGGGGTATTGTCTCACTTTCATGAAATGTTCACTTAAGTAATTTGGCTGTATGTACAGCGATACTTAATCATATACATGTGTGTGGTGATTGCATGAAGAGAAGTTGACAAACAACATTATTAGTAGTATGCATCCCTTCTCAAAACGGGAATTGTGGCGATTGTTGAAAATATTATATGAATTTCAAAGCATTCAGCAAAAGGGTTCGTTGCTAAAATACTATAACACTTTAACGAGAACATCCAACATATCCACTTCCATCTCCATCTCCATCAAATATTATCTCTTTTGGGAGGTTGATACCTCTGCTGAGTAAATACCTGGATTTTAATGACTAAATTAGTTGACCGTCTCATATATAGAGGTGACCAACACCTTCTGAAAGTCTAGCTTTGTTCTCATGGTCATTACATTTTTATGTTGGGTTTGCACATTTAATAAGCCATTAAACTCATTACGTTTTGATATCGTGTATCATTAAAGCTAATCATATTGAGGGTCACTGGCCATCTTTGTCTTTGTTATTTATAGAAGAGCTGTTCGAGCCACCATTATTCTACTTCCTCTGATGGGCCTCCATTATATCATCGTTCCAGTGAGGCCAAGTGATAACCATGTAGCCGAAGTTATTTACGACTGTATCGTTGCTTTCTTAATTTCATTTCAGGTTTGTGAATCCATACATTTTGTCAAACAGAAAAGTGCAACCTTGTTTGATCACGGGAATGAGTAAAAGAAAATGTCTTAACACTGCATGGACACAAAATTATATTAACATAAACTTATTTGGAAAAAACAGACTTTCCTGTCAATCCAACAGCCTTAGGAAAGATATTTCCTTCGTTATCATTTACACTGGAGTAAAAATCCTGATGTATGAATCACCCGAGAGTCTACCAAAATTGGGATCCCTATTTAGGATTATTTAAAGGCATTGAAGACTGGCCCAAACCGCGTGCCGCCCTCTTCCGTTGCTGGCAAGTGACGTTTTGTTCGTGTCGCTACAAAATGCAGACAGTAATGAAACGTGATACCTTGTTATCTTTTATCTGGACCTGAGATGTCCATAGCTGCTATGTACACTGTGTTGTGGGTATCGACCGGAGACGGTAGCTGCATGTATTGACTGTACACTAGTGTCTAATGACCGACGGTAGCAAGCTGTGTGTATATTTTCTGGGATCAATGGTGGTGTCTAACTCTTCTGTTACACCTCCATTCGAAACTAGGTCAGATTACCGGCATCAGACGTTTCTTTGTGCGCGAGTCTTCACTCCCTTTAATCACGACCAGTGACGTATAGCCCTTCATAATTGCTTGAAGGGAGCATTTGTGACTATGTATCGTGATATGAATTTGTTCAGCTGTCTGAGTATCAGCGTAAGCCATACTGTTTATTTATTTTGGCTCGAAGGAAATTTGTTCCCAACTAAGTTGAAGTTTGAACAATGTGTGTGAAAGGCAACAGTTGAACCAACATAAATGGTAGCCTACATGCTTAGACCACTGACCAGAGCATTAGGCAGTTGTGATTATACCTTATTAGAGATTGTAGTTCAAATTGCTCTCTTCTTCCTTTTTTTTGGTAGTAGTATCATATTTGTTTTGGTCCTGCTACCTTTGCACAATTCTACCTATACCTCTGAATAGAAAACGTAAGCATTCACGCATTATATATAGGAAGTATTAAAACATATTAATCATCATTAATTGTAGTTTACCGCTCTGCAGGAAATCTGTCGGTTATGACAACATTTAATAAATCTTTGTACTATACCGACAGTATCTTTAAATGGTGGAATACAAGGAGACTTACATAAAATCATTAGCTCATAAGCCGAACAAAAAAGCTATCGTTGACGCGGTACTAGATGTAGACAAACTGTTGGAGCGTCTATGGCAGGGGTTCCCTAACTAGGGTGCATGAACCCCAGGGGGTGCGTGAGTCCATTCCAGGGGTTCGTGAGACGTTTCTGAAAGTCAAAACTAGAGTAATTTTTGTTGAACTAAAATCTGATATATCATATAATTTAGTAAAGTGTACAAAAGTCGTACCTATCGACACTTTTTTTCGCGTTCCATACGCATATGTTGCCATAGTAGTACCGTACCATGCAGGTGACACTTGATCTTTAACGAAGCACTGATATGCGTATTATAGTATAATAATGACTCAGATCGTGTCTCGAAAAGTTGGGTGTTCGTGGACAACTCTGACATCCACAGGGGGGTTCGTGAGGGGTTAAAGTTAGGGAAACCCTGGTCTATGGGTTTGCGAACCAGTCTCGAAACGGTGATGCCCTGAATGTGAGAATCTGTTTTGATCTTATTGGGAGGTTCCTACACAGAACCCAGTTTAATCGTTTTAGTTTTAGATTGAGATGATGACGTATAAGATGATGACGTGAGATGATACTTGTAGGCTATTGAAATCTGAAGAACCTGGATGATTAAACATTCGATAATTATGCTTTATTTCATGCTTTATTTACGATGATCCATCTTCTTCTTTTTTTGTTTTACAGGGCCTTTTCGTCGCCTGCATATTTTGTTTCTTCAATGGCGAGGTAATAAACAAGCTCCATCGGAGCATCCGTAACTTTACCTTGGTCCACTACAGCCACAATGCGCATCTAAACAACGCTCATGGAACCGATGGGCCCAGTGATACCCAAGTTAGTTTACGGTGTCGATTGGGTAAAAAAAATAACAAATTCCACAAATTCAAAGCCCTGCAAGTTATCTGTTCAAAACATTTCTTTTGTGTATCGAAAGAAAAAAGAAAAAAGGTCACAACTTCACTTTTATATCTTTACCTCCGCTTCTACTCTTCAAGCATGTTTTCCGGCTACTTCTGGCTACTGAAAAATTCATCCTGCTACCCATGAGGAATTTCTCAGTTTTCCTATTTATTTCTTGCATGTTTATCTCTCTTTTCTAGTTTGTAACTTACCTTGCATAAACTATGCACGTTTTTCCTTTTGGTGCACTTGGACGACCTTTGGTAAACAAATGCAGGAAGTAGGTGCAAACATCACACACTCACGTTTTGGGGAATTTACGACAACTTTATGCATATGATCCTTTTCTGTTTAATACCCTGAGAAAATGCTCTTGCCTGCATGCAGTTTTTACAATTTTTCTGTTACAGGCTGAATGAAAAAGTCTTTTCCTTTTTTGAGAATGCTGTCGCTTTTGGTACCATGGTTTACTCATTTATTTTGTTGAGTTTATACGCACGCCACTATCCGTTTGTTTCGATTTTTTTCCAATTAGTTTGGGCTTTGCATTATCTATTTTCTAATCAGTTGCAATCTTCAACGCTATGACATGGAAGGGTTGCTAATTTGCAATGTGTGTTCTACACTCAGTAGTAACAATTGTTGGCTAAGGGCATAGCGACAAATCTGCCAGTGATATATAACACCATCCACTCCAACGGACACCCTTTCCATCTCCTCATTATGAGATGGGCAATTGAGAACGTAATAAGGACAAGTTATGATATTCTAGTAAAGTTCATGAAAAGAATGAGCCTCACTGATTCAAGTCTCGCGCAGAGAATGCCATGCACAGTCAAAACACACTTTACACAGTGGCCATCTGTTCCTGCTTTAAGTCATTGGCACCAAGCTGGAGTATTGGTTACGTTACCGTCAACATCGTAAAGGTCTTACTTCTTCTATCACTTCCATCATATAGATGTCCTGACATTTATCGTTCTCATTTGATATGTTACCAATGCAGAATTTATTTTCAAAAGTCGAATTTTAATTATATATTTGATAGTGTCCGTTATGCCAAAGATAAGGGAAACGGGTAAGATCGAGTAAAACTTCAAACCGTTGTCTCAAAATAAAATACGCCTCCCTCGGAATCATTAATCCGATGATGCTCATAGGAGATGTAACCAACAGTGAATACCGTTTGCAGTGCTTTGCTTCATTCATTTTATTCCATATTTTTATTTGGTAAATAACCAATTCACCTTACAGGTCGATTGCCCAGATTGTCAGGGAAACGAGTTTCAATTGCATGTTGCTTTGGCAACGTCATTCACGTTTGATTTGTTTCTTCATTCTATTCTTTTTAACTTAACTTTACATTTGTTTACACCACGAACAGTATGCCTTCGATCCTCTAACGGCTTCTTAGCCAATTAGCTCTCTTTCTTAGAGATGGGGCATCGACATTTTATTGCAAACTTGAATTATTTCGACTGGTGTAAATGTATGAATTTATTATAACCAACAACTGCATGAAACTTCTCTCTTTTTTTGTTTGAAACATGTTGATATTGCTCGATCATTCCTAAGTTTACTTTCGTTTTAAGATGTGATTTTACAAACCCATCCGATGTTAACGACGAGTAGTCATTTGTCCATCCCAACTGTCTCTCCTTTTCCCACTTTACGACGACAAAATCTTGTTCAAGAGAAGTAGAGAGCAATCGGGAGATGCTGTTGGTGTGTTCCAAATTGAAATGATTTACCTATTTTCAGCATGTTTCCTCCTTACTGCTTATAACTTTCTTACTGTTGCAGTGTAATACATATAACAACACAAATGCATGGTCTCATTGTAACCGTGACAGGCTTCAATATTAACCCGTTCGCACTTTTACCACTGGTGGTTTTTCTGAACACTTATTATAGCAAACGTGTCTTTCATTGCTTCTTCGGTTTCCTTATAGCTATGTCTCTCCATATCGTCGTCTATCAATAAAACCCTTACCACGGCATCATTTCCTAATTCCACTATATAAACTACAAATCAAACCCTCTTTCAAAGATGACTTCTTAGTCTTTCCTTCAAATGCATGTCCCCTTTTCTGAATTTTTCCTTCTTTCTTTCATCCTTTCTCTTCAAACAAAAATGGAGTATAAACAATAATGAGTAAACAAAACATAAATGGGGAACTGTAATGAAGGGATTCCAATCACATCTAATGAAAGGGTTAACTGGGCCTGTTGCGGTTCCATGAGCAAACAACATTGTTTTGAAGTCTATACAGCGACCATCTTACTTTCCACTAGATGCATTTATTTTCGTTGTCTTTTTACTTTCAAAGCTGCGTTATTTATCACTTGCTTCTGAAGTTTTATTTTTTCATTTATTTTTTATTTAAAAAGTACAAAAACAACGTCTGTGCTATCTTTGAGTAAACTCTTGTATTTTATTTACAAACCGATGTACCAAATAGAGCATTGGTAACATCTCAAGCGAATGCGTCTAATCGACAGCATATATCATGGACTTGGTTCTCGAATATATTTTGCATTTTTAAGGTCAGATGAGATATATAAGGAATTAAATATTAGATACCAAATTGATCATCGTTAATGCTTATTAAATTAGGTAAAGATGCAGATCAGGAGAAAATGGCTATCCAACTGGCAGTTCAGAAGAAGTGGTGACTTCCGGTCACGACACACCACTACTACTGTAACCGAAGCTGTCTCCACTACACCACCTCTGAGTGTCAATCTTCATTCGGAGAAAGATTTGGAAAACTACATCAATCATCCTATCAAGACGAAGAATGGGATTAACGGGGATAATGGGAAGAGTAAAAAATCGGTCGGATTTACAGAGGCGACGATTGCTAACGACATGGAAAGTCGAAAACCATTGATGACAGGGAAAGATGCGGCCGAAGATCCAGATAAAACAACGGTAGTTTAAAATGAGAGGAAGGAAGGATGAATGAATGACTTCTTGAGAGCCCGGCGTTTCATCTCTGGGATATAAAAGGGGACGGATGGATATCCCCATATATATCCTCCATTATTTTTACTCTACAACTTGCTTTGGACGACACTTCTTGATATTTGGACATCGGTTACTACATTGCCTCACGTTTGGCAAAATGATGCAAGAAGAAGAAGACATATCAGAGACTTTTAGAAAATTGATTTTCCATTCTGCAAATTTTGACATCAAAATTGCAGTATCTGTTATTGCCTTCGCCGTGTCCATGTATTAAACCCAGTTTGGTAACAGCTCTTTTTTAGCTCTGTTTTGTCATGCAATGTTGTTGAAAAATAGTTATCACAATCCTCGACAGTCTTAACAATTTAACGTTGTAGAAAATGATGAACAGGACTTACCTTTGACGATATCTATAAAATTACTGTGGTCAATGTGAATTTCTGTTTTCCATTTGGTTTTAAAGGTTATTTCTGTAATCTACGGCAGATACATTCCAAACGAAGTTTGTAGAAAACTACGATAACTTGAGGTAGATGAAATCGAATTGATCTATTCTCGTTTTGATGGAACTAGAGATTTGAAGGAAATATATAATGTTATGATTGTATCGTAAATTGTAAGCAAAGTCTCACTTATATTATGACTTCACTGGATTACCGTTATATATCACTCAGATATGATCCAGCTCATGCGAGAACAGAGGTAGATAGATAGTTTAGACCATGGAAGTATTTTAGTCGTCATATTTTATAGTTCAAGAATTAAGACAAAACTGATTGAAAGTGATGTTTCCAAGGGTGATGAGATTTTCGTGATATTCAGCTTTAAAACATGCTAAAACTCTGGAAATGCTCCTTTGATGCAACTTGATGATGACGTTTGCACCTCAGCGTGGCCTAAATGTTATTGTTAATCCAATAGTTTCAAAATTATGAAAATATATCTATATATATGTATGTGTATGTGTTTGTATATGTATATATATATATATATAATTGCAAATGTAT
>JAAAKB020000011.1:620686-632366 GCA_010014835.2 Apostichopus leukothele | reverse complement strand
TTTATTTAAACAGGTTCTTCTGTATTACTATTTTAAATGTTCTTTTATCTAAACATTTTATATGATACTTTGTGTTTCTGTTTGGAAAGTTGGTGCGTTAAACCCCCTTATTGTATAATGGAAGAACCTGCTGGGTAAAATGGGATGAAGGATGCTTTGATTGAGCATGTACCTGAATACTCATACATAGCTGTACTATGTTATCTATTAATTTACTTTATCCTTTGCTGATTCCACATATGCCAAAGATTTCGGCGAAGGGTTAAAAGCACTTTGAAAGCATTTCATAGACTTTCGTCAATAAAAATAACCAAGTATTTTACACGGACTGCCTTGGAAGTTTCAGCGCCACTTGAAGTCAAGAAATCGGGACAAGGAGGATCACCACGCTCGTTTAGAATGGAAAATTGTGTAGTTAGTTTCGCCAAGATGCAAGATAAGGTTTTTAAGTTCCATAATACATTCTGTGCCTTCCGATTGAGGTTTACATAATTTACGTTATGAACAAACACATTGGTGTCAACGGCAAATAGTCTCAGAGACTTCATTGGAAACCACATTTTTAGATATCTAGGCAAGTTTCCGCAACGACAGTGATGACGGTATGTATGATATCGACGTGTTTGAAAGTTAGATTATGATAACCTACATGGCTCATAAAAAGCAATAAATAACATACAGGAATACATTTACTACTGTAAGTAATAGAAAAGTCACCGTGGTAACTTGTTCGGGCTACATGTCTTTTGCCAAACAAAGTTGTTATATATACCACGGTTCTGTTAAGGATGTTGTTAAGTGACATCCGCTGACCATTTTATACATAAATTAAAAATACACTGCCAGTAAAAACAACAAACTATATATTAAAGGTGAAAGTTTGACGTAATAGCACTGTGGAACGCCGTTTGCACAATATATCAGCCTGTTTTATAGTTAAGATAACAGGACAACGATATATAGCATGTGCATTCATCGTTAATTTACATTCACTACCCGGTCTGTAAAATAATCAGGACATTATGGACGTAAAAATACCATAATACAGTCAATTAACATTCACCATTTGGTGTAGAAAAACAGTTAAATGCACTTTTAATTACAATTACTTAAATAAGAATAAACTGTCTTTAACGGTCACGTGAGTATTATGAATAGACACCCATTAAATGTTCCTGTTGAACGTTTATAAGTACACAGCCGGGTTAAAAAAAAAGATGACGACATAATACTACTATGGCACGCCGTTGAGGTTGAATTTTTTTTATATTTTGTTTGACACTGAAATAATGTGTAACGAGAACGAACTGAATAAGAATATATGTGCTGTAATTTGCAATAGGAAAAATAAGGGACGAAAAGCTTACCTGAAAAGACACACAGGTATGTCAGCAATTGAAACCGAAAAATGCTTTCCATGGTTCATGCCCCATTTAATTTAATTTTCTGTCTCTGATTAGCTGGTTGAGAGTATAATAAGGCAATTACCGATTGCATTAACCCGGGCCGAAACCGGTGAGTTGCTGCAGGATCCGAGGAGCCACTGAAGCCTCGACTTCATGAGAATTAAATTAGAGAAAGACGCTGGTATTGGTCATGCAGAGGGTGTTAATTTTGTTTAGAACTATTAACTGGTATCACCCATTCAATCCGTGACATGTATTAGAGCGCTGCTCTTATTCAGACTATGTTGCTTGGTGACCCCAGTTTTTACCATCATCCTTAGCAACCCATCCTGAGGGGGATGTTGTGGCCTTGGGTCATTAAAGGTCATTAATTAAGTTTCGTAACTCATCGGGAAGGGAGATTGGCCAATGCTCTTCCCCCATTGAATGCCCCCCCCCCCCCACCACGAGAAAATGTAATACGATGAAAGGTGCTTGGATGCTATATATTGCAACTTAAGAAGTAATTTATGTTCAAGATTTTACCTTCTTTTGTCTTAAATAATAAGTATGTACATTCTCATGACATCGGTGACCATGTAGTGACGTGCACAGGATTTTCAAGGGGGGGGGGGGAGATGAACATAAGGCGGGCGCATGAAGGATTTAATAGAGGAGGTGAGACCTTAGGGTTGTTGAAGCCAACTTCCTTGTAAGGGGTCTGATGGTCCTCCTAACCATAATTTTTTTTAAATATTAGCCGTCAAATAGTGCAGTCTGAATCATATTTATAGTATAAAAAAAGGTGTAGAACAAGCTCTAAACGCAATATTCTGCGAATAAAAACTATTGGATTTTTTTTTACCGGTGGTTGGAAAAAAGGGGGTATACACTGGTAATAAAGTGTTCTAATTCTTCCCCCGGCTAAATGTACTGAAAGCATACCTCGACTGATGATGGAAGGTGGGGGGAAGGGGGGGGGGGGAGACGACCATCCTCTACCAACCTCTCTCATTGCGCATGTCACTGCGATTACCCTTGATTTCACTTACGGTGTAGAAATGACAAAGCTACCTCCCACGTCCGTTCGGCAGAATTAAGAACGTTACCTTTCGCGAGAGTGTAATTTTTGCTAACGTCAAAAGTTAAAGATCGACTGACGATTCCTTTCATGATTCGATTGAACGATTGTCGTTTTCAGAAAAATGTCCATAGCTATAAGCCTTACAGTAAGTTACACGAAGACATTTTCAAAGCAAAAGAAGACTAACTTTTTTCTTTCTCTGTCGACTGATTATATTAGGTTGCTTGAATGATAGAGAGATTTATGTGATGAACAACACCAAAGATAAATATTTGTTTCGCAAAGGAGATACTTATATGTCTTTGGGATGTCATTTTGTCAGTCTGTGACGTCATAGTGCAACTAGGATTGGAAAAGTTTTACTTTCTTTTGGTTTTTATTTCCATATTTTACAGCGACATTTTTTAATTAAATAAAAAAGGTCTATGGTGATATAGTTAATTTAAAGCATTTCGATGTTAAAACAAGACTAAAGATAGAGAGGACCAAGGAGTAATTAAGGAACAAAATGTAATATGGTGGGAGAGAGAGAGGGAGAGCAAAGGAACATATTGAGGATGGCCGGAAAATATTGAGGTGCCCAGAGAAATATGGGATAAACAACAGTGTTCTTATTTTCCACTACTTAAGATAACAAAATATGAATGCAAATGAGCCAGGTGACGATGTCGTCTGATCTTTCAATCATGTTAGCGCCTTTGAACAGCTGTTGTTGATATTGTAAAATTGTCATCTGATTAGTTACAAAGTACCAGCACACCCTTATCTATCAATTATTACTTACCACCTTATCTCATGTATTTGCTAAATGAACGATGAATGTCTTTCATGGTACACACCCTATTTTAGAGTCATATTAATGATGGAGTAGGTAGTTATAAAGATGTTGTGTTAGTACATATTTGATATACTATTACAACAAATAAGCGACATTTGTACTTTGGATCAAGCTATTTTTATTGATTTCTTTATCTACAGTTTGCTTCAGTATAATAAATACATGAATTGATGACAACACATTCGTATCGGTTCTGCACTTCAGAATTTGCGTATAGGTAAAATAGCGTTGTTAATTCTATGAGTGTCTGTCTCTAGAATGAAATTGAAAACCAAAAATAAATATTCTAACTAAACATTATAATTTTTTTTTTAAGTTTAAAAGTATAACAATTTCACGTTACACTTTCTTTTGGCTGCCTGATGCCGTTTAGAATTTGTAACATTATGATAATATATGAACTTTAAATGACCATGCAAAGATGGATAGATTAAATACAGTGCCACTGGCCTAGAAATAGTTACAGTTACATCCAATACAAAGAAAGGATAATGGATTAATTCAAATTCCGTAACATTACCATATCTGTTTTTGCAGGTTAACAATAGTGTTTAAATTGTTAGAATAGATTTTTCTCAAAACAACTGCCAAATTTTCAATGCAATTCTTATAATTAGAAGTGAATCGATTATGCTGATAACATTAATCAGACAAAACAAAACAGATGTCTCATCATATCTGATCATCGTAGCATCAGAATTTGTTATTATCAACAATAAGCAAACCACCGAGTCTGTAGTTATTTTATATCGGTCATAACAAATCATTTCAAATTTCCATGTTATGCTTTCAATCTTATAAATCAATTGGTTAACATCCTAACTTCTACCTTCGGATAAAAAACTAGTATGCAGTTAAAAAAAAAGGAAGGAAGGAAAGACAAAACAACAAAGTTGATCACATGCGACCTAAGGATTGGTTGACAATAAGGCCATTCGAAGTAATCTAACAGTCCGCAAACTGTGTTCGAGTTCAAAGCCCTGCAATATACCTTTCATGAGTATGTTTCATCTAATTGGAAGATCATTATAATTAAGCATTCTTAGATAGCAAGATCTCGTTTCTATATCATCAGACTGAATACTCTGTAAAAAGCGCAGTAGATCGGGTACGGGAAGTTGATGGGTTGATCTTGTCTTGCGGTTCTATAAGTTGTACGTTGTAGTATAAAGCGGTATGGTATTTGGTCTTTGCTTCCTGATCCTGTACGCTTTCGTGAAGCAAATTCGGGGACCTCTTTACAATCCAAGTGGACATGACTATAAGATAGATTCATTTACTAATGTCCTTCGTTGACTAATTCCCAAATTTCTTTTTGAGACGCTAATCTAGATTGTTCGTCTGAGCTATGAATTGTTATGAATCCTGCGTAACCTTTTGACCATAATTTAAACGCTACCAGAAATAAACGTATTACGTGTAACGTACGTTTATACTTATATTTATACAGAGATTATTTCTTGGTTGAATTGTTCCTATTTACTTCGTCATTTTTCAATACTGTGCAGATTCGTATATCTACGCTTCCCGACTGAACGTCCTCCGTGCCAACTGGGGTAGTCTTCATACATTCACTAGGGCAAAGAGAGCCGTCCCAGGCTTGAATATCGTTCCCACCTATCGACAGCAAAGACGTTGAGGTGCTGCATATTAGGTTAGGAACTCTCTTAATGTGCCAAGGCATTAACCGTTTGGGACAATCATGACAGAGACTGATTTCTCGCTCTATGTTTCGGTCACATTTACCGAAGGATGATACCCAAGCGTCCTTGCCCTTTGGGGCGAGTGCCTTCCCCAGTAGTATTTGAGCAACCATTTCGGTAGCATCACCGCACACCCTGATTTCTCCATCTCGCTCATTGCAAGTGCGATGCCAATGACAGGACGTCATAATGCGAGGAGCACTCTCAGTTGCGTGTCTCCAGGGTGTAGCTAATGCAAACCCGTCCAGAGCCCGAAAGCGCTTATCAAAGGTTAATATCTCTTTGGCTAAACGTAGATCAGCCTGTCGTCCGTCGATAGTATAAAATGATCCATCCTGACTTTTGAAACCGTTCATAGTGTAGATAATTCCCTTCCACGATACTGGTATTGTTTTGGCTAAAAGTTTGATCTGCATTGAATTTGTGACTATCAGCAGTATGACATCTGGAAGAAACCGATCTGTGAATAAAGTCTCTTTGAAAAAACCAATTGCGTCACCGAAAAAGTCGTTGTTCGAACTGACTTTCTTTTCGTTGTGGCAAGTTATGTTAACATGGTCTTTCTCCTTAACCTTCCTCATGCTTGCTACTTCTATGCGGAAATCTTGATATATGAATCTTAGATTACCCAAACGTACTTCCATGAAACCCCAACATTTCCACAACGCGGATCGTGTTATATTTACCTTCTCCTGTCTTTCCAGTAATATATCAACTAAAGATAAAAATACACCTCTCTCTGTAGATCTTCCAAGAACAAGTATAGTTTTCAATGTAGGCGACGATGCCGCCAGTTTCAAATCATCCTTTGTAAATATGTCTATGCTACATCGATTCGGTTGTAACACCCAACCACTCCTAAGGGTTCCGCGCTTTCCCCCTGCGAGGTCCCTTGTGACCCAGTGTCCTTCTAACCAAGAGAGATCAGTTTGTGGAAGGGTCTGGCATGATGGAAGCTGGTCAGCTTTCTTTCTCCTCTCCTCTTCGTTTATTGATGGCCCATCAACCACCAGCTTGAACGGGCTCCCGGGTAGTTGTGTTTGCAATTTTCTTGAAATGACCTCGACAAATAAATCGTATTTCCCTGGAAATTCTGGTATGTAAGTATAGTTTACTTCGAGAGAATTTACGTCTACCCCAGAAGCGGACGCATAGAAGATATGTTTTTCACCAACGGCTAAAACACTGAAGAAAAACTTTTTGAGAAGTTCTTTTCGTTTCGAGATATTTGCTTTAACTGTTATATTCGCAGGCTTTCCAACCGTTGCCCTTAGTAAGCCATCTCCAAATACTGTGCAATATTCGTTTTGGGAACGAGTTTTCTTTGTTATTTGAACAGTTCTTCGAATTGGACCAGTATTTGGAACCGAGGAACACCTCGAGTGGTTGAGGAAGGACGAATCCTCGCTTAAGACTGATGTGGGATGGTGGAGTTCATCTTGGGTTGGTAAGTTAATGTCTACAGCTGAGGCATTCGAACCGTTAAGGTTGTATACAGCTTGATTCTCATACGAAACATAAGCTGAAAGATATAATATAAAGTTCATTTTGCAACGGTTTTGTAATGATTATTCGAAATACAAGAACACAAAACTAGGTCTTGTTTAGAGGAACAACCAGAGTATATACCGACCCTTCCAAATTACTTAAAGGTGTTTGTGTGGGGGGGGGGGGTAAGCCGAAAATTTAGTAGCTAATTTATCTAATATACTTATCTAATACAATATTCATGCTTCGATATAACACAATAAACGTATTAATATTTCTTACCGGGCACATATACTTCCTCGTACGTTTCTGCAATATTTCCTCCAAATTCTCGCAGATATTCCCGTTTTGTATAGTCTGGTATAACGAAACGGTTTTTACAAGAAAATGAATTCACCGTATTCATTTCACAAGGTTCAACCCAAAAGAGGTAGCCGATACAAGCCGTTAAAATTCCCACAAGTAGTATCGAAATGTATTTGAAGGATTTTTGTTTACTCCGTATTATATTGTGAGCCATCTTCCCTCAAATAAAAAACCCACAGTGTATTGCTTTCAAATTATATATACAGACGACAGTGTACTAGAGTGTAATCTACTTTACAATTGTTCTTGAAACGAACTGAGATCAGTTATTCTGATACCGCAACGAAATACGTTGTAATCTAATGTTATTTATTTTGAAATGAACTTTATTCCTTTTATTAAGTAGCTCCCTATGTATTACACTAGGATAATTCCAGGGTAACATCTGGACGCATTGGAAGGATTTTTACATTTCAAGTACATATAGTAGAGACGGTGTAAAGGTTCACAGCAAACTATCATTACAGTTTAACTCTAAATATTACAACATTATCTAGGAAGAAAGAATATTTTCAAAGGTCCATGAAATGTTGGAAATATGAATATTAATAAGTGGGGAACAACGTAACGCTAAAAAGGACATGGGTTTTAAAATGTTGTTTATAAAAAGCAAAAACTCTTTGAGCTTTAAGAACGTTTTGCTGTTTATGTATTTAAAGATGAATATGGAAATCGTATATCCACCCCCCCCCCCCCCCCCCCCCCCACCATTTATCTTCAAAACCTGGCATAGGTTGATAGTCTTTGGGACATTTTAAAAGGTCTTTCTCAGTGATCTATGAGCATATCAAGATAAGTCAGATTTAAGAGCATCAGTATTTAACAGACCGTAAAAGATTTGTTTGTGTGAACCACTATACCTGAGTCTTCTGTGATAACCGGTTCCATTTTTGGTGTGAGGAATGCGATAAAGAGATTTAGCTGATAAATTCCCAGTGCATATGTAACAATGTACCAGCCCTGCAATGGCAAAAATGACACAGATATTCATAATCAAATACAATTTACAAATTACATAATTTACAACATATCACCTTATTGAAGAGAATCGGAACAAAAGTTAAATGGAGAACTTCACAAAGCCAACAGAGCAGAGCTCATTACTCAGGAGTGACATGTCATGTTACTATTGATAACAATAGATAACTACAATGTTTGAAAGGATCCTGCCAAAAAGAGATCAAACATATAAGGTTTGAAAAATATTGCACAGCCTGCCTTAGGTGATTGATTCATGGTTTCATCACAGTATGCAAGAGCACAGTACAAATGTGATATATTAGGCTGGTATAACTCAGAATAGACATTCTGATAGAGCCAAAATATAGTCTTAAATAAACATTGAATCCAAAGGAATTATATTAAAGGGAAAATAAACCCTAGCCGCTTCTGCTTAGAGAATACCGTCTTGCAGTTCGCTCTTTTCGACAGAAGCAACACGAATGCTTGAAAACATTTCTTCAACCTTAAAAATTGATTTAATTGTCACCCATGGCATTTGCCATATTGTTTGAGCCACACATTGCACTTCAAAAGAAAACGTGTTGCCGATACCAACAATAATTAAAATGGCACAAGCAAAGAATTATGTTGTGTTAGATAAAGTTTTTCATTTATAATGCATTATAAAAGGTTTCAACAGTAGAAAAATATATTCCGAGTGTCATATGTTCTTTTTAAATATCGCAGGTTTTATGACAGGTGTACTCGCACAACATTCAAACCTTCTGAGCATAACATTTCCTACATTTTCTAACATTTCCGAGCTCACGATAACTTAGGTAATATCTAGTCATTTTTGAAGCGCCCTCGTTATTGAAAGATGCATACTGGCCGCCAACACAGTAGGTGTGGAAAAATAATCACACACTTGAGACAATATATCTATTTGCTATAAGTCTGGCCTATTTATAGGGGTTGAGTGAATAAAATAGCCAAATTTAAACATCACATTTATCTACAAAGCGATACTTCTTATTGTAAACATTAATCCAAAGAAAGTGTGAGCAAAGGTCCAAACCACAGAGAACAATTTTCTCTGGGCTCAGTGCAGTCATGAATTCACCTGACGGTGAAGCAATTAATGATACTAGTGCATCTGTTTAATGTGTCCTTTTGAATAGCTCACTCTGCCATGGAAATGTTATTTGACAGAAACTTTTAAGTGAGAAACCTGAAATGGTGATGTCTACAAAAGCATTACATAGTTGTGATAGGCATAGTGATTGCATAAAATTTGAAGCCCATCATATAATATCTGATGTACAGTTATGGACAGAAAGGGTCAATACAAGATCAAATATTCACTAGTATCATTCCACTTACTTGTAAGAAGAAAACCCTTCCCAAGTAGCAAAATTCCAGCAGCAGGGTTGCAACCCACCTTGCAGGACTGTGTGGTACTGATCTATCTAAATATGTCTGGTATCTCTGAAGTTAGAAGAAAATAAAAAAAAATAGTCATATATGTAAAACAAGAAAGCCAGCTGTCTTTGAGATTCCTTGCCACGTATAACTTCAAATAACTAGCTGACTAATGTAGAACAAGTGAGTTACATTTTTCCAAGAATTAAGTGAGAACCAGAAAAGATCAGAGATTTCCAGCTCTTATTTGTAGCACTCCCTTGTGGGCATCAACCATTTCATTCACTGGTAACAATTTTACAGAACTTATAGAATTTTAAACCAAACTGCTTCAATATCCAGAAAGAAAAGTCTTCCTATGTGAAATACAGACACATTTGAACCAGTTTTGAGCTAGCAAATCTCTTTAATAATTGTTAAAAGTTAAATGACATTGTTTAAATACACTTTGAAACATTTTTGAGAAAATGGCAAATTTTTCCACCAATTGAGATAACCTTTTCTTTCACCTCTTGAGCCAGATTGTGCCCATTTGAGATCACCTGTTGACCCCTTGAGCCCTCTTTCTCGTCCCAATACATGGACTGAATTGTTTTTAGACAAAGATGATGAGAATCTGCCCATGCTTATCAAAGAGGTCCAGGTGTGAACCTTTCTCCTCTTTGGCCACTAATAACTTCATATGACTATTGGCTTATTCCTGTGCACTTTTATTTACCCTATTACCAACTGATGCATGTTACCAACTTCGGTCAAACTTTGATTAACCCCATAAAAAGGAAGATGTATTTGATGAAAACTAATATTTCAGGCACTTATGACCTGTAATGACCTTTGACCTATTTTTCTCATACAAATTTTGTTCCCCATCTCCAACCAACCACTGCCACAAGTTTTTATCGAGATATGATCAAACCCATGGGAGAAGCAGTTTAAAGGAAAATATGTTTAGGCCTGCCATGAACTCAAATGACCTTCAACCTACTTTCCGTGTTAACATCATCAAAGCCCCTAACATAGGCAACAACTTGGACACCTTTCATTGGCATCAAGCTATTGGTCTACCAGCAACAACCTTTGAATTCTTTTTACTTACTTTTCAAATTCTTCTATAGCAGAGTTGGTGAAGTTGCAGGTCACTCTCATCTCATTATCATGGATCAGAGCTGTCCCTCCCGTTTCTTCTCCAGATAATACCCGCTGAAAGAGAACAACAAATCGCCGTTTCACATATTTTACAGACCGTTTACAATAATACAGCATAATAAATGTGTCTATAAGTAGGTCACCATCTCCCAGCTTTGTTAAAGAAATCAACATTGAACAAAGGAGAATACTGTTGTGGATCTTTGTAATAACTTTACCCAGTAACACTGTTCATGTATGTTAAAGCCTCATTACAGAAACCAAACTCAACAGAAAGGATTCACTGTTTCAGATATCTTACAGCCTGATATCTGTCAATTCAACACATGATAAATGTAACTTTACTTCCAAGCTTTAACAGATGTCTACAAATCAACATATCTTGCGGCATCATTACAGTAATCCAAGAAGCTTTTAGAGTAATATTACAATTTAAAAAAAAAAGTGTAATTGGTGGAATTCAGCACACCCAAAACATATTTCTAATAATCAACAAATTGTTTGAAAGAGTCAATCAAAAGTGAACATTAGCATTTGCAAGTATGCTCTGCTTACATGCATGTGCCCGTCAGGAATGAACACTTGGCATCAGAAGTCTCATTGTTCTGAAAGGGTTCAAGTTTCGATTCTTTATAGTGGAGTGCCTTAAATTCTGGGGAATATCTCCAGGGTAGCTACTTGGGACTTACTGTAAAGCACCTTAAACAGAGTCATATTAAATGTATACCATTTACATATTGCTAATGCTACATTTGGAACATAAATAGAAAATTAAAGGTTACCACAGGACTGACGACCTGAGCAAGCACTGGCTCAGTGACATCACGATAGCAGTTTACCAGCTGAAAGTTTCCCAGCTTATTTATTATCCAAGGTTTCAGAGGGCACTTCCAGGCTGAGTAGTTCATTTTACTAGTCAATTTTTTATTTCACACCTGTGGTACAAAAAGCCAAAGCATGCAGTAAGAATTATTATTTGTTTTTTTTTTCATACCTATTAATTTACTTTACAGAGAATGCCAAGCGATCAAGTAATAATGATCTACCCCAAACCTGTCTGGCTTCCCTCCACCAATGCCATCCCCCACTTTTCTGAAGTTTCCAATCAAACTGTTTGCTAAGTTACTTTTGCATAGCACTACATAGAAGTAGTCTAACCTTGCCATATATTGAAATAAGGAACAAACAGTGGCGGAGCTAGGGGTATTGGTCAGGGGGGGGGCGAGAAGGGTCTGTAGGGGCGCTTTCGACACTATCTAAGCGGAGCGCCACCATTGGTTGGCGCGGAGCGTACAGAAATTTTTTG
>JAAAKB020000011.1:577488-587764 GCA_010014835.2 Apostichopus leukothele | reverse complement strand
AGAACAGACAGTGATAACTGGTGTTAGACAACCCCAGCCCCTGGACATGAACTTCTGCCAGAGAACTTTCACACAGAGAATGGCACAGAAAACACCTAACCCTGGTAATTCCCAACTATCTTAAACTCATACCCCCTAGCATTTTCTGATAAATTCGGTAGGGCAACTTTATTTGTCTGAGGAGAGAGCTTTTGCATCAAACTGATTTAAAAATGTCCTTAATTAGTGATGAACATACTTTAAAAACTGGAAAGCAGGTTTTCAATTGGCTAGGGCGCTGCTTACCAGCTGAGTTTTCTTTGATTTTTGTCAGTCTATGGCTTATTGTACTCCAAGCCCTTTTCATGTTCACAGTGAATGTAGCTGATATAAGTAAGGTGAAATGGGGTACCCCTCCTATTATTTCTTGGTAGAAGACATCCGTAAGTGTAGCCTTTTGCAAATGTTCTTATTGATGCAAAGCATTTCATGTCGCAGTGTGATTTGACACCACTGTCCTCAGGGACGCAATGAGCAGGGACATCTCAGAGGGGGCATGTGGGGGGTGTCTCACTCCCCAATCTTGGTAAAACTGACAGTAGTTGGAAAATTTGAGTGCGACAGTCGGAACTTGCCGACTGTCGCACTATAATTTACCTAGGCCTATTCATATATTCTTGTGATTGTGAATGACCTAAAAATTTCGGTTAAGATTGACCTTTAATCAGTCATATTTACGTTTTCCTTGCCACTTTGAGAAATTGTATCTCGCGATCTTTATACTCCACCGTACAAACCTTCGTAAGATTTTGAATACTCTAAAAAAAATGCCTAATAGAACATCTGTACAACGTTCGCCAGCTTCAATTTGGTTTATCTATGTACTAATTTTGCTATTGGGTGGGATAATCCTGTTCGCTAGCAGGCTAGCTTCAAATAAGTTCAGGATATATATGGTCTGTGGAATACAATAAAACACTCAATGCTAATCTACGGAAGCTTAAAAGTGCCATCAACATAAGGAAAACTTTGCCCCATAAGTTGGACATTTTTCAGTAAATTGTTAAGATAACAACGATAAAATCTTATCAAAAATCAGGAAAATGTTGGATTGCTCAGTTGCTTTAACTGAGCAATCGAACAATTTTCTGCAAAATGTTTAATTGACAACTTATCATACCTCGTCAATTGGACATTTTGCTGCAAAATGTTCAATTTTTCACTTCATTCCAACTGAGTATTTGGACATTTTTCTGCAAAATGTTAAATTGACATCTTATCGTATCTCGTCAACTCAACATTTTCTGCAACATGCTTAATTTTTCACTTAATTCCAAATGCTCAGTTGGAATGAAGTGAACAATTAAACAAATTTCATGTAAGTGATGAATAGCCCACCCCCTTCCCCAAGAAAATAATATTAAGCGCGCTAGGAAAAAGCAATGTATTTTTTGGCAATTCACTATGTCGTCAAATAATTTGTTGCAAAAAGAAGGGGATTTTTTAAGAAAAAGTGGTCCAGGAAAGAACCTGGGCACGAAAACCAAACTACCGAACGACTGATCCGCTTCCAACCCAGTCCCCTTGCACCGGTACTGTGACTGTTACATTAACATAGCGTTTGTCGTAAGTAGTCTATGTAGCCTTCAAGCAGATAACTTATACTCAGTTGCTTACTTGGTTAACCAGAGTGATTAATAAGTTTGTGAAGTGATGGCCAGTGGTAGGCTACAAATGTATCGAAAAAAAAGGTTGAAAAGTGCAGTCGCGAAAGATGGGGTGTCTGACTGACAACTGACCGTAACGTTGACAACAGAGATTTCTTTTTTCTTTTACCTGTTTCAGGAATATTCAATAATTTTGAATTCAAATTCATCAATATGTACAAACTAATTCATAAATCAAATTAATTTCTATTAATGCAATAATTCAAATTAAATTTAAAAAAAATAATGAAACTAAATAGTGAAAAAAAAGTAATTTAATTACACTGAGAAAAAGGTACACAAAGAAATAAAGACCTGCAAGCAAATTACAACAACCATCAACTGCTTTAAATCAAAGGGCATCCCCTCCCTTATAATTAACACATCATACAAATGACCTGGGACGTGATATTTCAGGTCTGCATTTCCATTTGTTTCAATAACAAGGGAGCTATTTACTATATGGGTCAAATTTTCGAGGTGAGTGGTAGGAGACTGGCCCTCAGCCCCTAAAGTTATGTTAAGAAGAATACAGAGGTCTACTATGTGCACAAGATTTTTCATAGGGGTATAACCCGCCAGTGTTTCAAATATTCCCTACGGAGTGGGTGGTAAGGGAAGGGTGAGATTTAAGCAACTCGACGGAAGCCGTAGCCCCTGTAATCAACCGCACACCATGTATCCCAAGTAGTGGCCTCCAGTCTTATCTTCGATAGTTAAGAAATGCAATAATATAATTTAAAGGAAAATGCTTGGTTCAGCGGTTAGAGTGTCCGCCTCACAATCCTTAGGTTCCAGGATCAAAACTCCGCCAGGAGCCAGATTCTCTTGACCTATTCATAAATCGCTACAGTGCAGTGGTGATGTGCGGAGTCTTCCGTGGATTTGGTATTTCTGGTTTGTGATCTTGGGAAAAGGGATTTGTGTCTGTTCTTTTCTTGGTTTCGAAATAAATTTGTTCGTCATGACTGCACTGCAGTGAAGTCGAATGGTGTGCTTTTGTCTACCCCTGAGAAAGTGGTCAGATGCTGGAGCTGTCGAGCTTTAAAAGGCGGTCCCGGGAGCAGGAATGGCAGAGAATTAACACCCCTGCCTCGTTATCCTCTGAACAATTATCGAAAAGAGAAGGCTTGAAGTAAGCCGGTGTTCATCCATGATCTAACACGGATAGGGTCTCAAATAAGCTACTGTAAACCTTCCTGATCCTTGGGTAACTAAACTAAAATAATAATAAGCCAGAGTGAATACTGTTATGCTCGAAAACTAATAGGGTATTAAAGTGGTCGCAAACCGGCCCTTACCCACAACTCCCCTGGTAGCTTTCCTTTACCTAATTTCGTATACGAGACGCTTGAACGATTTTGAACAGATGATTGGGCTAGAGTAACCCATGTAAGAGGAAAAGGGGGAGGGAGGTGGGGTAAGTGCGACCGTGTGAGTAGTTCGAAGTTTTTCAGCCCTTTTATTGCGCTTTTATATGGGCTCCTCACAGTCTTATGATATAATAAATAATATTAAACTTATCATAGTTTACTTGGCTAATCAGAATAGGAAAGAGCTTTGTAAACCATTTCTTTTGTCTTTTGCTGAAGTATTATTTTATTTTCTGATTGGTGTTGACACAAATTTTATTGCGTTTTAAACTTAGATTTGGTGAAAATTCTTTTCTTACCCACAAATGAACTGTTTGACTCAATCTAGCATACATCCATTATAAGCTTCCTATACCTTTGATATTCATGTTTTGTGAACAGATTTGCTGCCAATGCAAATTGCGTTTCTATTTGATGAAATGCGCTTGATATTCTAGCACTGCCAAAAGATATTGACTCAATGAAGTGTTTACTTTCCTGCACCTGTGTGCATGCTGTGTTTGGACCAGAAATTGTAACACAGCCTATAGGCTGGTGGAGTGAATATTTCATACCTTGGAAAATTATAACCACAGCAATCCCAAATGGAGAGCGCACAAATTTTCAGTACCTGAAAGATTTAAGAGATGTGTGCATCAGTTTTAGTGCTAGGATGTTAAAAAAGGGGGGGAGTGAGGGAATTCCCCAAATTATTTTGGGGGGATTTTCCATTTTTTTTGGGGGGGGAGGGGGTTTCATTATGTTAGTAGTTAGATATGTACATTTGCCTGTACCAATATTTAGTGCACATATAGTACATACAGTGCAGTACACATGGGACCAATATACACAATACACACTGTGCAGTGCCACTCTAACAAAGACAGATTTTTTGGAAAGATTTGACCAAGCAAATAACTCCTTACAAACAAAACTTTATATTATCCGGCTTTTCATTGAATATCAAGATTACTGCATTGATAATTTGCTACAACCATGCATAGGAATACCCTTACAAGAAGATCACCTTGATACAGTCATCTGGTTGTATTTACAGTAGAGTATTATTTATATTTCCTGCATTTAGTATTAGGGTAATATGGCAGAGTATAAAGAAACTGGAGGAAAAATATATAAACAATACTATTTGCAATAAAAAATGATTCACTTAATTTTCATGATAACAATGCTAAAGACTTAAACAATACTTACCATTTATATGTAAATCACCCAAATAGGTTCTTCTTTCCACCAACTTCAGGGAGGTTATATATCAACTTTGATGTGCAGCTCCAGAGTTCTCCTCCGGAGAAATGATACCTAAAGAGAAAGTTTGCGGATTGATTGACTTGAGCAAGTTCAAAAAAAATATATACTTGAGAAGACTGGCATCTGATATTTATCGTGGCTACAAGCAGACCATCAACTCTCGGAATTAAAACAAGCCACCCTGCGAATTATTTTCTGTTGTTTTTATGTTTTCACTGTTGCTCAGGCCAACATGGAACACAAATAAATGTAGACAGTGTAAATTTTCTGCTGTTTCATGTACTCACTGGGGAAGTAAAATTAATGAAAATAAACATATTTGAAATTACAGAAGCCTACAGCCAGGGTAGTGGGAAGTAAAGGTCAAAGGTCCTCTCACAGGTTGACATGATTTTCAAAACAAAGTTCATGCCATCTTGAACCTCTATCAAATAGATTTTGATTCATGACATCTGTCCCTGAAGTGCCAATTTAAAAAAGCAACCTGACTCAATCATAAATTTGCACAGCTTATTTACATAGGTAGTAGGGCAATGGTAGATGGCTATGTTTGCTGCAAGCCATCTTGGTATGATGTCAAAGAAAATTGAAAATAGAAGGAAAAAAAACATTAGAATGCAAAGCAGTGTGCATTGTTATTATAATTGCGAGAGGAAAGGGGGTAGCTTAATGTAAGCTTGGAAATCAAGTTCCAGAAACTAAATGCAAAAACATGAGTGAAATTCCAGAATGTTTTTGAAGATGCCTACACACTAATGATGACCAAATGTTAGGCTATCTATAGTAAGCCTAACAATTGTGACTCTCGCTAAATGTATGCCAGCCAGTTTTTGTTACTTTTTTTGACAGGGACATTCAAGGAGCCATGAACCCCAAACATGACATGCTGTCTCCGTAACATTTCACCACGCTCTTAACTTTATCGCACACTTCTTTAAAACCTCGCTCGCGAAAGACAAATCATCCAAAAAGTGTTCAAATGAGGACATTTTTCTTACTTTTGTTTGTTTTTCCCTGTTTCCAGACTTTTCTTGTTTTCCAGACTGCATGGTTAACATAAGCAGTATATATTTAGTATCAAGTCCCAGCAATTAATACAGAAATCAAGTGGACCCTACAGGTATGCTTGGAAAACAAGTTTCAGAAAATGGATATATACATGATGGACTATTCTTTTAAAATACACTTCAGTAACACATTCCAGAAAGTGGAAAAATGAGGATTATGCTTGCATGTCATGTGGAAGACATCGAGTAAAACATGATGAGGGATGCGTATATTCCTGCGAAAGAAGAAGTTCCACTGTTCCAGTACTTGGTATAAACCAAAACAGGATGCTGATATGCTTGGGTATCAAGTTTCAATAATCAGAGAAATGAGGAACGTGCTCGGGAATCACATTCCAAAAAGTTTGACATAAAACAAACATACAGTAGCAGTATAATTATTAACAAATCACTGAAGAGCTTGGCAGATGAGGAAAGAAAAAATATTTGATGAAAAAAGTTTTTTTTATGAAGAAATCTTTATATATACAACGTTTTCCAATTTTATGAACATGTTTGCTCAGGTAATTCCAAGCAAGCAAAGTCTGAACAGTCAGTTGTTGGAATATATGTATTCTTTTCTTTTCTTCTTTTTCCCCCTTTTTTCCCCTCTTTCTGACTGCATCCATTATTTATGCCATCTTTGTCAAATATCATAAACAGATATCTATCATGGACATAAAAGATAGGAATGACTACCATGAAGGTACAGAAAGCCTGCAAAGTTCAGTCACGTACAGGATTGCAGAACAGGGCCAAGCTGTGACCTTTACAAGAACATAGGGAATCTAGATAATCTACTAATACCACACACTGAAAGAAGTGATTGGAACATATTCAGTAGTACCATGGTAATGATAGGGTTTTATTAACCCTGGGAACATGAAGACCACCCTCGCACCTACCTCCCACCCCCCCCCCCCAACCCCCTACTCTTCAATGTATTTATGGGTGAAAAACAAAATTGTATAATTTGAAAAACCAAAGGTCTACTTCTTAGAGGGAGGGGTGGAATGGGGTGTGGGGGGGGGGGGGGGGGGATGAGGAATGAAGGAATTGATTACCAGAGGTTGAAGTGTTTAGTACAACAATTCAATCAAAAGAAGGAGTTAGGCATTGTTGGTTGAGCATGGTGAGGTGAATCCTGAAACTTTTGATAATTTGTTTATCTGGATGCAGTAGACTTGCAATGAGCACTTGTATGATGAGTACTTGTATTCTAGCATAGTTGTGTGTCATTGTAATCACACAAATGGCTATGCACTCATAATCCGGACAATTTGGAAATGAAGTGTTTATAACATTATGACATCATGTAATGGTACTTGTACACTGAGCCTTGCAATGGTACTCAATGGTACCCTTTACTCATGCTGTTGTACTTGTACTACACGTCTGTCATGCAGTGCATCTGTATTCTAAATATTTTGGTAAAAATTCGATGAGATTATCAACTATTTCTGAGCATCTTCATTCTCTTTCACTGATTGTACATTAATGGCGCAGCCTTAATTATGTCATTAGTGGAATGTATCTTAAATTCACATGGTCATGCAGTCTATAAGGAGAACATGTACCATCCTATGTACTACATACAATGATGAACAATTATTCAAACAGGTAAGGCTTAGAAAGAATGCTGGGAGGTTTCTTCATTACTATTCTTTATGTTGGATGCAAACAAATAATATTTGAGGTGATATCAATTACCTTACAGAAAGAAAAAAAGTACTGAATTGTGGACATCATAAATACATCTTCTTTTGACTTCAGACTTGAGATAAAACATGTTGAAAGAATAATTGCTACTACACTTCAATCTTACTTTGCTGTAATGTCATAACCAAATTTACCTTAAGTGCACTGGACATGATATGTTCCATACCACACTAGGTTCCAACACTTTACTCATGAAACTGAAGGGTTTGGGCGATGTTCTAGGCCATTGCATCCTCTAAAACACCCAACTTTAATTCAACTGTAATTTTGTGTTCTTTCACATCAAGTTTTGTAATCTGCATTAGCCTTGGTTTGTTTCATAGTGTAAGACGTATTTTGGTGCATATACAAGGTCATGTTAAGTTCAAGGTTATGTTGCGTTATTTTATTTCTAGCATTGGTTGGCATCCCGCCAGAATCCGTAGTTGTCGGTAGAATCTATGCGTTGTTGTGCGTCTTTCTGCGTACCTTATGTGCGTGACATGATATTATATTTGCAGACATTTGCATTCAGCTGTTCGCAATCGATTGGCTTGTTCAATCAATTATTATATATCGGCACTTCAGGCGATCAGCTGAGTGTGCGAATTTGCTTGTTTATTCCAGTTTGCGTGACTTCAAATATGCATATTTTTATATTCGAGAGCTCTGTTAGTCTTCATCCCGTAAGGACGTATTGTAAGAGTTCTAATCTCTTTAGGCCCTTTATTGTTAAACCGTTTCAAGTTTCATCCCATCTATTGTTCTCAATTTGGAGTCAAAACACTTCAATAAAGTTTATCACAAGATAGGAGTATCCGATTCGTCTCCTGAACTGTTTCTTGTATAATCTCTATATTTCAGGCTTAACCCTCATCAGAATAATCTTGTGTAAGGCGCCCGTGCTAATCTGACATAAGTATCAACTAAAACCCCGCCTTACAATGGCCAGGACATGTTTCTTTCCTATTTGCTGAGATTTCGACAGAAATATAATAGCATTTAAAATTCTATTCCACCTCAAATGTTATGTTAGGCCAAGGCCAACCTATGTTCACATGTTAAACTCAGAAAGTTTTCTGGGTGTTGACAGAATTTTCCTTGCCAAAGGACACAATATGCCACATGCTCAAAATAGATCATAGGCATATAACTAGGGGAAAACCACTTTGGGCTTGATCATACCTGGGACCACTTTTCTATAGGCTAACTTAGTATTTTGGCCTAGGACCTATAGCCTTGGCTCAATAGGTAGTAGGCTAGTAATGTAAGTGTTAGGTGGTATGTGATAATAACATTACTTTAAGTTGGGGCCTAAGTAAGGCCTAAGCTCCTTCTGTTCTTAAGGACCTAGCTTAAATTCGAACCCATGACGCCTAGGCCTATAACCTAACATGAAGTTAACTTTCAAAATACTGTTTCTTGCCTAACGTAACATTAGTACTCGCATGGCTACATATACTTCGCATGCACATGAAATTACATTATATAAGCCACACAAACCAAGCTAGCATCGCCGATTTACTCGTTTATGACAACTCACAAGCAACAGTTCGTTGAATAACCCAGTCCGAATTGGTTTACTTCATATACCAAGTAGTATTTGAGATTCTTAGTACTATGTATGTTAATGCATACTTTTCCGAGTGATGATCCTTAGGCTAGGCTACAGTCAGTGTTTGTTATTATACTTCGCAAAGCATTGTACTTTGTACCTACAACGATCGTCTGCTACTCTGCACCTCATCGACATAATGTAAACAAATGATTTCGCAACGCTCTGTTGTTGTTTACAATTGCTCGGATGAGTAAACAAAATGAATATGACGTAACGCGTAATTCGTTTTGTCGCTAATTTTGCACAAGAATATGATTTCTATGTAGACAGATTAAGAGGTTAGCTGCTACAAGATGATGGGTCGAGAATATTTTGTATACAAATTGGACATTTGACCTCCCTATAGATGTGGATTGTTCCCCTCAAGACTGGTGCATACATCTGAACATTAGAGGCTGCGGGTGGGGAGAAATTGGAGCTGGGGGTCTTATTGTACAAGGTAGGATAAAGTTGTATACATTACCAGTCTGGGTGACCTTATTTACGCAACAGTGAGTTTTTACCATAACTTATTCGACTCGTAACATTCCGTCCTAATCAAGCGTACTTGCAGCGTACGCTTGGCCGAAGTTCGGACGCAGAGGCGTAGAGCGGCAGGTTGTGTATTGAGACTAAATGCATTTCTTTCCCAATTTTCTTAATGTTCATGAGTTAGCCGGTATAGTGAGGGTAAAATAATTCCGTGGACAAATGAGACAATTACGGGGTGGGGCAGACCTTTATAAAGAATGACTGAAGTTGGATGGGTCCATGGGTCATGACTGGCAGGCGACAGATGTTGTAATTGAAGACCTACATATGTAATGTTGGGACGAAATAGACCATTAAATGCGATTATCATCGGTGGTAGTTGCTCTTCATTGCCATTCATAGTTTTGAGAAGATAATATTTGTTTCACTAAACTAAACAATGAAACATTCAAAGAAAATCGCTTGCGTTCCTAATCAATTTCTATGGTTTTGATACGTTGAAATTAGCGAGTGAGAAGTACCAATAGAGGGCAGTATATCACAATCTTTTAGGCTAGCTGTGCGATCAAATCTGACATTCTTGCTGTCCTTGGAAACCAGATGCGTTACGATTTCAGCCTAGTTTCTATTTCCAAATCTTCTCTATTGACGGATAACAGTTTTGGTCGGATGCCACAGAAGCATTCTTATTCTTCCCTTCTCTGTTAGTGTACATTTTTCATGCATGAAATAAGACTAAAGTTAATGAAAACCGTATTCAATTCTACCTATCCGAATACTGTAACATAGGCCTAGCCTAATTTTGACAAGGTCCGGTTCCACGACAGGAACATTATGGCAGTAGCCCAGGACTTGAACCCCATATTAGCCCAAAACCTGAGCCAATATGGACGGTAGTTTCCCGTGTTCCCTAAATTCGAATATTGTGTTAAATCTAAATGGTACCCAAGGCCTAGTGAAGCAAAGGGTGCTAGCAGTGTATGTTAGAAACAACTAGCTTATGAGGGCATAGCCTTGGCCTGGGTAATTTAAAGGCATTGAAGACTTGCCCCAAACCGCATGCAGCCATCTGAAAAAGTTAACTTTCTGTTGCTTGCAAGTGACGTTTTGTTCGTGTCGCTACAAAATGCAGACAGT
>JAAAKB020000011.1:565372-577388 GCA_010014835.2 Apostichopus leukothele | reverse complement strand
CCTTCACAAAGTTACAGGACAAGAGTATTGTGCCCTTCTTTGAGTTGTTGGTGCCACTCCCTAAGCTGATGGTGCCCCTCCAACTCAGAGTTTCCGGCTACAGGCCTGGGATGAACTACTCTCAAAACCAACCCGTTGGAGGAGAATAAAAGTTTCACCAGGATGTTTTGATTATATTCTTCTTTTGCATCATGTCAAAAAATAAACCTAAGCTACGAATGATCTTTGTGACACAATAAAGAAAAATTATCACTAATAATGGGTTTGGTAATCCCTTGGTAATCCCTTTAGAAAATTAATTCTAGCAGTTTCTCTTTGATACAACACACAATTATTGTGGGGATCTGTGGTTGTTTTCACCAAAATATACAAAATATGTAACTTTGAGCTACAGTAAAATATAATTTTTGGAATGGTTTACAAAATAAAAAAATGGTCAAAATACCAAAAAAAAAAAAAAAAAAAAAAAAAAAAAAAAAAAAAAAAGAAGAAAAGAAAGATACTGTGTGACCTGTGGTAAAGCTAAAAACATTCTCTGTATATATAAAGAGAGAACCCTTTAGAACAAGCTCAAAAGTCTCCTTTCTCCCCAGAATAGATTTAAATAGAGTTAGCACACATGCAGGCATACTATGTTCAAGGAACTTCACTGCTTACTAACTAATCCACTGGTATACACTGTGGTACTTGCCCTATCTGCAGGTCTGAAAGTGTTGTTTATGAGCATATCCTAATCAAAACAAAATTTTAACGATATGGTCACCGACTAATGCAAAAACAAAAAAAGAAACATAAAAAACAGCTCATCTCTATTGCTTCAAAATTTCAGTATAGTTCAAAAGAAATCAACTTTTTAGGTGTTCTAAACTTTTTTTTCCAAATCTTATTGTTTTAGAGACAGCATTTTTAGTAACAGCATTTTCATCTAGGTAATGGACACTTAAAACTAGCTCTTCGAGATTGTTTTCACAATTTGACCAAACTGACCGATCATTATTTGTTGCAATAAAAGATTTCAGTTGATTGAACAAAGATGCTCTCATAGAATTTTCCATCAGTTAGAGCTTAATGAGCCAATAATTTAAATAAAAAAGACAATTTTCAAGTTAGCATTGAATTACACGTAAAGAGCAGCAAATTTATAAAAAAATCGAACTTTCACTTCATTATTTGAGATGCTCTACATTGCCATGGATTCACAAAATCGAATACCATCGAAAACACTTGATCTGCTTTGAAGCTGCTTTTTAGGGTCTGTTTAATTGTCAGGTGCCTTAGATGGATGAGTTAAATAGTCCTTATTATTCACATGAAAGAGGGCAAAGAAAAAGGTGGGTAAAGAGAAAACTATATATTGACAAGTCAACGAATGTTTTCTCATTCTCACTTTTAGACTGTGGAATATTCCCAGCTTTATGCTTTCGATAATTTCATTAACACACTTTGGGATCAATATCCATGTTCCCTACTGTAATGTCCCTAGTGATCACTGAATAATCAATGCCTTAAGATTGACGCAAGTTTAATTTGCACTTAGTTTTCACTCGGTTGTCTTAAAAAGAAACATAAATTTTTGTGGGGGCAACATCAATGAAAGATGAGCAGTGGAAAACTCCAAAATACGTTAAGTACGGGCAAATTGAGATAATTGCATGGAGAGGAAGGAAACCATCTACTGTTTCTCTCTTCGTTCAAATCAGAAATTCATAACAAAGGCAACAATGAGACGAGCCTATACGACAGTGACAGCAAGTTCTAGAGTCTAGAGTTGAAAACTAGAGTCTAGAGTTGAAAACAACTAGAGTTCTAGAGTTGAAAACACAGGATGATGCAAAGCATCAAAGCTTAGGTTACAACGTAGATCACAGCTTAGAGCATTCCATCCTTCTATTGGCAAGGATTGTCAAACCCTTCCTAGAAATGGTTTTTAATTGAGTATTGTTCATTTTTAATAGACAAAACCAGATATTTATGCAGAAGACTAAAAAACGGTAAAATTGTAAGGGATGGACTGAAAAAGTCAAGTTAATCATTTTTGGGGGTTGGGATAGGATTTTAAGCAGTGCCAGTCAGAGAACCAAGCCTTACAAAGGTGACATATTTCACCTTTGGTATATAACCAATTAACCTTCACTAGTGCCATAATCCTGTTAAGCATTTCCCCACAAATTTTTGTTTTCTAGCTTACTTTGAGAACCAAATGACATGAATGTAACCTGCGTTAAAAATGACTAAAAGTTGAAAAATGTTAAAAGCATCCTATTTTGAACAAGAAAAGGTACACCATATTACTGCTTTGTCTAAACAAGGTGGGATTGTCTTATGTATCAAGGAGGTAAAATTCTACACACACACACATACATAAACACTGCACACACAGACACACACACACGCGCACCGTATTATTGTCAAGTATTTCCCAGAAGAGAGAAATAAATATTTCTCCCCTGAAAAACGAAAAAAAAATGTACTAGCATAAACCTCTCTACTTATAAATGGACGTATTGGTTGGTCAATAAATTAAAAATTAAAAAAAAAAAAGTGGAGAAAACTGTGTTGAATATTCACATTTAGGAGACACAATAAGAGCGCTATTTACAGTTACAAATATACATAGAAATTTATCAATAAATATATCTACATGGAGCACTGGAAAAGAGAAAATATTTTAATAAAACCATATCTGTAAAACATGCATATCAATATTGGGTTAAAACTTGTGACTTGAAAACCTCCCTACTTGAAAAATATTTTCGAGCCTATGGAATACTTGGAAAATATGTTTACAGATCCTCCAAAAATATCTTCAGGGAAGTCATTTGAAGGAATCTTTCTGATACCACTTATTCAAAGGATGATAAGATCCAGAACCACCCCATCCCCACCCCAATCCCCTAGCCCTTTTCAACAAAACTGGCAATGGCCACTATTTCTACAACTTGGTCCTTTACTCATTTGTGTTAATTGTTCGGATTAACTTCTTTCCCACTGAACTGTACATTTTTGTGCTGCCACATCCTCCTTTAACATTTGTTATCAAACATTCAAGCTTTTTTTCGTCTTCTTCCTCTTACTTCTTATCAACTGCAAAAGAAGCATATATTGTTTATGTTCTCCCTTAAGGACATTTTTCTTCAAATTTCTGACAATCAGGATATAAAAAAAACTCCTTAAAATTGGCTAATAAATAGCACATCTGAATCAAAATCTTGTTTTAAAACAATAACAACGAAAGAGTATATGTGCATTGATATTCCAACAGAGTTGCCTTCCTGAAAAATAAATTTCAATGAAAGGTCAGTATTTTTGGTCCAAAATGGTCACATTATTTCTTCAAACAGCCTATATCATCTTTCCGGGACAGATGGGGATTTATCACGACTGAACAAGCAGGGAGATTTCCAAGTCAAAATTGTTTCATGTCAAGTTTGCCCACACTTAGATCTACTTCCTACACTAACACAGCACCATTTTCAGAGATCAATTACCAGACACTGAAACGCATATGAATGATCTTGCAGATAAGAAAAGATAATAAATAACGAGAGTAGCATCCTTATTTTAAGAACCATTCTTAATATTCACAATTAAATGATAAATTGGAAAATAAAAAAGAAAAGAAAGTATTTAAAATTGTTCAATTTCCTTTTGTCTGACTTTCTAATTAGAAGAAGAATCAAAACACAAAAAGAGTATTTGTTTTATATTCTCGTTCTTCTTAATTGAAAGATCCCTGATTGCATAATTTAAAAAATTTCAGTCAACTTAAAATATAAAGGAAGGGGAAATCACCCCCCTTCCCAAGAGGAGTGGCTGGTGAACGAGAGTATTTTACCAGGAACCGACTGAGAAATATCAGGACGGGACATTCAAGCCTCCTGTCGAGATAAACAAACAGAAACCCTCTGAGTGATATCCTCTGTTCATGTCAAACAAGTAATAACTTGTAGTAACTTACAGTCAGAGTCACTGGCACCAAGTAACAACTTGTGGTAATAAGTAGTATAAACTTACTATGAGAGTCACTGGAACTGAGTAAAACTTGTAGTAACTTGCAGTGAGAGTCCCTTGCACCAAGTAACAACTTGTAGTAACTTACAGTGAGAGTCATTTGCACCAAGTAACAACTTGTAGTAAACATTACTGACTTGTGCTATTTGACTCACAATGAGAGTTAATAGTGAAAAATAACAACTTGCACTACTAATGAATAGTAACTTCTCATGGGAGATTATAGGGACAAGTAACAACTTGTATTAATTAGGAGTAAATTCCAATGAAAGTCACTGACACGGAGTCATAACTTGTAGTAATGTGTAGCAACTCCCAGTGAGAGTCATCAACAACAAGTTATATCTCATAGTAATTAAAAGTGACTCCCAAATCCCAACAAGCTATAAACGTTTGTAACTGTCATTGGTTATTGCAACATTTCGAGATGGAAACACTAAGGTCTTTTACATATCCCATAAGAATTCACATTAGTCTGATTTCAAGAACAGCAAAATGCTTGACTTTCTAAACCGGTTGGAGTAAGTGAAACGTTCCACCAATTGAAAAGAGGCCAAATTTTTTGGAAACAATTTTATGAACTATATTCCAACTCTTCCTAACCTGACTCAAAATATAACTGCATGATAAATTCGATAGTGTATCTGTTAATAGCTTTATATCTGCTACATTGGTACATTGTTTTGGTCACCCATGCCAGTTCATGATTACAACTGCGCATATGAGCATATGATGTAGGGATGTCATGATGACTCACACATTCTCTGAAAAGATGAAACCCGAAAGGATTTGCGACACATTTGCCCAGGGATTGTGCAGTGGCTTAAAGTCACAAACCTCAGGCAAGTTACTAGTTATGACTCAACTTTGACCTCGATTTAAAATGACTCGTTAATACAATTCTTGGATGATAAAGACATCAACACAAGCAGGAAAGGAAAGAATGTGATTGTTCAGTTTTGATGAGTGATTTGATTGAGTTCACAAGGACAATTATGATTTCAAATGATTGACTACCCTCTGTCATTATTTAGGGAAAATTTTGTCGCCGTGGTAACACTGAAGAAACCAGTCACTTCCTTGCTTGTCTCACATACAATATCACTCACACAGATTGAATCATGTGAATAGATTATTCTGGTTGCAATAAATAAATAAATAAATGAACCGGGCTGTCGTGATATAGCCGTTGAAGAAATTCCAACCATGTCGTATCTCTTACGAAATAATTTCAGATCCAAATTTCCTTTCCGGTACTTTTGACTGAATATGAATATTCAAAGGGTAATGATGATGTCATACCTCTATTACCTGCTTGTTGTGCTCGACCGAGTTGGCTTGGGCCTCCGCCTCTGCGGCTTTTAACTTCTTGATGGTATTTTTCAGGGCTTGCCTCTTGTTACAGAACCAGACTCGTATGACCTCTCGGTCATAGTTCAGTTCCTGTGACATGGAGGTCATTTCAGAGCCCGTCGGGTGGGTATTTTTGTCAAACATTCTGTTCAAGTATTCTAATGCCTGCGGCGTGAATGAGGTCCGCCTTTTACGTTTCTTCGATGGTTCGGTTCCGATAAAATCTGAGAGTTGATTGAAACCGTTTTTGTGTCTGGCCTCCGCCTCTGCCATCCACCTCTCTAAGACCGGTTTGATCTTCTGCGCACTCCTGGGAGTAATATCCAGCTTCTCAAACCTTAGAGCGAAGAAAGAGGGACAAATAAAACACAAAAAATCAATTAAGAGGAGCATTCAAATTTGGATTAAAACTACAATGGTAGGTATAAGAATGGATATACAATGTGTCTTGTGGTGGGGTCTACTTGTGACCAATCAATAAATGTCTTATGTACCTTTAATAGTAATGTTACAGACTACTCAGTGAATTGTATGGATAATGAAAATAGTCATTGAAACTGGCAATAAACAAACAACAACATTTTTTCCCCATGGGTTATAATATTTCTGGTTTTCATGGCAGAAGTTGGGCCAATAGCTTTCACACTAAATTAATGCACTAAATTAACACACTAAATTAATGCAGTCATGTTAACCTTGGCTATTCATATCGTATCACTCACCTGCATATTGCAGACTGGCTGTAGGTGGGACCTTCTCTGGCACTTAAAGCTTGACCGACTTGTGTCTGGGTCAGACCTAACGAGAGTCGTCTGATCTTGAAAACTTTGGCAAATTCTTTTATTTCTTCTAAGTTGACACCGTCTACCTCCACTTCATTGTTGATCGTGTTGACTGCTTAGAGTTTCAAAAATATAACACAAAAAAAATTGTTTTTCCAAGTTCATGACGTTACAAGCTACATCAGGCCCTGTGGCTTAGATCAGAAATTGAAAGAATCGAAACACTTAGACCGAGGCTAATTTGAAAACATAGATACTGGTATAAAAGATCTTCTCTGTGGAAAACTGTTGAGTGAATTACAATGCCAATAGTGTTTATTTCACTCAAATTTATTTCTAGTATTACCACTTTATAACGTTCCCATTTCAAAGGCCAAGAGTGAACCATAGCATCAATTATAAGAAGTAATAACTATGGAACATTTCTCTGTTAATCAAAGTAAGTTGTGTGTTTTTCCCTCTTAATTTTCAATAAACCTAGTGTTAAATTGGATGGCACATTAACCTTACAACAAACGCTGTACGGAACGCATGAAACATGTTTGCAGATTGATTGATAGGGACCGATTTGCAAACGATTACAATAAACAGTATCCATTTGTGACAACCAATAATGAAGATAAAAATTTTCGATGGTAAGTATTTACAACCATTCATCCATTAACATTTCCCCCCAAAACCACAGAAAATGTTTTATACCAGTTCCGTGACCTCCAGGGCTGTCGGCTGATGTCGGGCTAGTGATTGATGGCGATGAAGCCTGCGAGTTTGACAACGTCGTCGTGACGATATGGCTGCCGACCAGAGACTGACCGTTAATGACTTGGTTCGTGACTAATTGAGCGGCACCTTGCTGTTGAAGAATACTGAGGTTTTGTGGCATTGAGAGTTGTGTTATGACATGACTTTGGCTAGTCGGTGGAGCTAGATTGAAAGAAAACCAAAAATAAAAACATGTTGGTATTTATACATTCAATCGTGTAATATTCAATGTAATGTAATGTAGGATACAGTTATTACACAGATTCAGTTGCGAGATACGGCACTGAACTGAAATAGATACATGGCACAGAGCAGAAACAGATATGGGAAAGAGAAACCACAGAAATGGATATGTGAATGACACTGAACAGAATCAGATATGTGAATAACACTGAGCACAATCAGACATGTAAATGATACAGAGCTCTGAAAACAGATATGTGAATAAGACAGAACAGAAAGAGATGCCTGAATGACACAACAGAAACAGATATGTGAATGACACAGAGAACAAACAAACAAGATTCATACTGAACAGAAATGGATCTCTGAATGACACTAAACATAATCAGATATGTAAATGATACAGAGCTCTGAAAACAGATATGTGAATAAGACAGAACAGAAAGAGATGCCTGAATGACAAAACAGAAACAGATATGTGAATGACACAGAACAGAAATGTATATCTGAATGACAAATAACAACGACATAAATAAGGTACATTCAAAATGACAATAATTGAGTCACCTTTTGTGAGAACTGTTTGAGTAGCCAGGCCAGCTAAACTGAGTGCCTGCGTCCCGTTAGCAAAGACCTGCGCTACGGGAGAGGGACTGGAAGTAGTCGAGGTCACAACTGAAGTTTTATGATTGAGAAGACCTTGAGTGAGTAGCTGTGATGATGTGGTGGATGTTGACGTCTGCTGTGATACAAGGCTCCTACCGGTAGTAAACAAAACCAGAGAAATTGTCAATAAAAACAAGATTAGCAAGGAATTCATTTCATTATTAGAAGAAACTGTTAAAATAAGTCTATACTTTGGTAAAAAAATCATTGAATACAATCATCCCTGTCTAAATTTTTTGGGAAAGCGGAAAATTATTTGCAGAAATGACAAGCATGAAATAATGCGACTGACTATATCAGCGTAGTCTTTGGTGATTTTTTACAGAACTATGATTCATTGTTTTATGAGGAGGAAAACAATATGAAGAAGTTGACAGAGATTTGATCTCTTGATTATTATGTTTGAATTTTTGAGAAGAATTAAAACAGGTATTTGAATGATCTTACCCAGGTGTGATCTGACCTTGAATACCAAGCTGAGCCGCAGCCAAGGTGCTAACAGTGGGTAACGTATTACCGGGGGTAGTTGTGAGATGAGGTAGTCCCCCTAAACTGGATAACGAAGCATCTGTGGTAGTGGCTGTCATAAAAAAAAATTAAATTAAATTAAAATTTAAAAATTTAAATTTAAATTAAAAAAAAAAAAATTACAACAATATCATTTTGAATTGAATATCCGAATTACAGTTATAGCTCACTTTGCATCTTCTGTAATTTCGGAGACCATTTCCGACGGGAAAACAGTGGACTTGTCGTAGATAAATAACCCACCTTACTTTGGCCAGCCAGTGATCTGACCCACGACCTCCCAGGTGCTTTGGTTTCATTGCTTTATCCACTTGACTATAGCACTGGTCACAGGAAACAATGTAAAATTTCAATTGTCCCTATAAAATGTATCTATCTTTTTTGAGATCAGCAAAGGCAAAAGGAAAGAAGAAAAAACACACAATATTGTTTCTCTTAGGTTTAATTGAATTTGAGAGAAAGGTTTAATTTTTGTTGGAAACATTTCAAACAGAGTTAGATTTTTGACATTGAGATGGATTATGAATAAAAATTGATGTGAATGGCCGTGCAATTGGGAGGGAAGGGGGAATGGAATATTGCTGTGTGCCTGGTATGGGTGCGTTTAGGGTTTCAAATACAACGCCAGAAACACCAATTGAGAGTCCTCTGGGAGGTTCATACCTGTCTTGGCAGTTGTGGTCCCCGTACTGGTCGTGGCTAACGATAACACCTGACCTGCCGAGTTGAGGAGCATGTGTGGTACAGGCAGCTGACCGAGGCCGGCCTGTCCCGTTAACACTGATACAGGTGGCAGCGGTGTGGACGCGGGTGTGGTGGGTGTGGTAGTGGCATGATGTTTGGTGGGTGAGCTTACAGTGGAGGTCAGTTGGTTTGTGGAGGCATGAGTAGGGCTCGTCGATACACTGCTACCAGGTGCTGAGACCTATCACCCAAACAAAATAAAATAAAATGAATTAATAAAATATGAAGAAAATAAGTAGAAATCCCTTGAACATCTGTGTCATCTTACCTTTTCAAATCTAAACTTATTCCATGTCCTAATCTCAAATCCTGAATAATGCAGAAAAATTAGAAATTTTGTTCAAAGTTTCCATTTTGCATGCCGTTAATATGACAAAGTGTCTTAACAATGTTCCTTTTCCTTTATTATTGAACCAAACACAAACAGCTGTTTTTGATGTCATGTGAACGATCAAACTTCAGTAGGTGTTTGTTTAAATGCTATTCAATCAACTGATTTTACAATAGCAGTTAGAACATTGACTTTTTTGTGTGTTTTCTTGCAGGCGGTGAGACGAAACATACAACCGGTATTTAGATTGCGGTTAGAACCGCAACACTGGTGTGTACTACGTTATGTTTTTTCAAGGCTTATTCGTTGTTTCAATCATAACACAATTTTCAGATGACTGGCACCTTGAAGAAGGTTCTTCAACTTGCAAAGATTGTCGTAATGATATTTCGAACACATTTGGGATTCGTCGTGGACGACGATTTCCGGTCGTAATGTGTCGATGACGTCCTACCTGAGGTGACACCGGTGTTAGACTGGAGATGTTCGCAGCGAATAGACCTCCGCTTGTTGGAATGAGAAATTGCACGCCCCCTTGACCCTGGGCTAACGTCACTGGTATCGTCAAAAGCTGCTGCTGTCCTGCAGCGTTTGTGATGGGTAGGGTAATCATCTGTGATTGCCCGGTATGGCTGCCCGCAGCCTGCTGAAGGGTCAGGAAAGATTGTGGTGAAGCCAGCTGGAAGAAAATACACCAAAAGGTAGAGTTTAATGGTTAAAAGCAAATACAAGACCTCAAGGAAATCTCCTCTTCTGCATTTCTCTCTCTTTCTCTTTAGTCTCATTCAAACTTGTCCGGTTTTGGTCAATTACCATCTACCCTATGTAACTGTTTTTCCCTAAAGACATATACTCTTCTTCTCTCTACATAGGTTTAATACAAGAACTGGTAAAATTTTACATCCGGGACACAAATAAACTGACACACTCTTCGTTTTGGAACATATGTCAAAGTCAGTCATGATATAATAGTTTTAGATATAATACAAATATAAGTAAAATAAAGAAGGTGGTGCTTTGTGATATGAAATGAGTTTTCAAAAAGAGACCTACACCACACGACATGACATTCATTGACCGACAAGATAAAGGACTTCTCCGATCTCGTCGGTCAATAAATGTCATTTGGATATTTTTTACTTAATTCACACTGAAGGTCAATCGATGGTGCTGGAAACAGTTTTTACTGAAGTGGACATATTTGTGAGAGGCTTTTATACTAATAAAGGCAATGGGCCTTCATTACACAAAATACTACCTTGGACAAGCATCAAAGATGTTGGTTAACATCTTCCCAGAATTGATCTACTGAACTTTTTCATTTTTATGTTACATACATAAAGTGGCAACACTAGTCACTACTTAATGCTTTTTTTCTGTTCTGCGGCACATTTGATATTTGTTACAACTTTAGTACTGACAGAGTATTGGCCCAAATATGAGCCCTGCAATGCATCACATCCTGGCAACTTTGCAGCACTGTGAGAGAACTAACACAGCATAAAGTATTCTAGTCGACTCAGCCAAATTATGTCCTAGACAGGCATGAAATCCTAACTTCAACACACATACACACATACACCCGTACACAAACACACCTCATTTTAATTCAAATAAAGGAGTTTACCCCTGATCGACCTCGCAAGAGGTCCTCATTTTAATTGGCATGATTCTTAAGTTATTTATACTCAATTAAAAAGCAGAGTAGAAATTTGTTATTGGGATACCAACTAAATAAAATGGAAAAATAATTTAGCAAAAATTGCTGCTTATAACTACCTCTAACCAAGTTATAGGCATGCACCATCCCTATTAACATAAGCGGGCTCAGAACTAAGACAAAACTGGGGCATCAATAAATGATAAAGCAAAAAATATAACCTCATTTTTTCCACAATATTATCTGCTTTTCAATTTTTCTTCTGAAAGAGAGATTTGCCATTCCAAACATCTGCCAGCAATAATCAGAAACCAGTCATGCCCTGCTAATTCTACAGCCCGTAATAATTTTTTCCCACTCTGTTGATGGAAACACCACACGTGCTCGTTTTGTACGCGCTCTCGGAATGCGGCAGAGAATTTTAATGTATCAGCCCTGGTTGTAATAACAAACTCCAGACGGGGTTGTAAAGCCAGCTGTGAGATCGAATATCAACACTTCGAAAACTGACTCTGTGATATATATAAATTTGTGAGGGAAATAACTCCGATTCCTGTTCATATTTCCCAGGTAACCTGAGGAGGCATTCCACTTCAGTAGATCACCGGAATGGTTTACGCTATGTCATCAACCAAGTTTTAATTTCGTAGTGGTTAGCTTCCACTCAGATCCTTAAGGTCGTTATTTCATATGATCAAAGTATAAACCGTATATTATAAACAGTATATTAATCCATTTCCTGCATTTAAAATAAATACCGTTTTATATATTTGATTAAAAGACCATCCCTACATATGTTGAGCATTTCACAAACAAAGTCTTGTATCATAAACTTGATCTAGACCAAGGTATTTCACATGGTTAGAATAGTTTGCCTTAAAGGTCATCAGTATTGTCCACACCCCCCCCCCCCCTTCCCCATCTCCCTACCCCCACTGCCCAAAAAAGATATTAAAGAAGGCAAGTTTAAGGATTGCAAACGTTTTAACTACTGGT
>JAAAKB020000011.1:533204-545966 GCA_010014835.2 Apostichopus leukothele | reverse complement strand
ATTTCCAGCGAGGTCTTCTTCCTCCAAAGCACCATCGAACCCACTAGACGAGACATCTGGGGAATTCACCAACCTACTCTTGATGTCTTGCAGTTCCTGAAGGAGTTCCTCATTCTCGTCTGCCAGCCGAGAACTAGCTTCCTGTAAGACGCTTATCTGCAGATTTTTCTCTGTCAGTATCTCTTTCTCTCGTTGCTCCTTTTGGTCCAGGAGTTCATTCAGTCTTTGGACCTCATCGCCTGCATTGTCTCGTCTTCCATCTTTGCTGGAGCTCATCTCTCCCTCCAAAGCCTCTTTGAAAAGATTCTGTTCCTTTGAAATTACTTCCTTAGTTTCCTCCAACTCTTCTTTCAAACTCTGTATTTCACTGGTCAGGATCTGCTCGTCCTCTTGGTTGGCAGTTGATCTATTTCCGCTATCCATCAATTGGTTCTCAAGTTCATCTCTCTGCAGATGTAAAGATTCATTGCTCACTAATGCCTCCTCTAAGCGCTCCTTTGTTTCGGCCAACTCGTTTTGCAGGAGCAGACTTTCCTTCTCTCTTTCATTCAAAACTTCCTTCAAACCAGTTGCTTCCTGCATCAATTGTTCTTGTTCTAAACGGGCGTCGTTCCTCTCCCCAGTTACCGTTTCAGCGTGTTCCTCCATCTTGGATAACTCTTCTTCCTTGAATTTTGACTCTTCCTTTAACTGTTCCACCTCTAACCACAATTTTTCAAACTCTTTATCGACATCACTAGCAGAAGGTTCTTCTGGAAGAGTTAGCATCGTTGTCTCGCCACTGACCTGCACTGCTGATAAGACTTCTTCTTGAGCATGAGGAGGCTGCTCAACATCCTCCTCCTTCTCCTTCTTCCTATTATCTTCTTCAATCGATGTGTCAACTTCATCAGCAGGACCACTGACCTCTTCTTCCATCATCTTGTCACTGTTTTCTTCAAACATTTTCCTCTGAGCATTCATCTGAGCCTCCAACACGATCCTCATGCTTTGTGATTCTCTCAATGCAGCCTCGGTCTCCACAAGTCTACGATCATACTCTTTCTTCTCCCTGATACTCTCTTTCTCAATGTACTCCAGCTTCTCTTTTAACATCTCAACTTCATCCCAAGTATCTGGTTTCCTTGTATGGACTTCTCCATCTTTCTTAGTGTCTTCTTCATCAGTCTCCTCAACATCTTCATCCTCTTCTCTATTGTCTTCTACTCCAGTGTCTATTGAATCATGGTAATCTTCAATACTACCTATCATACCCTCTACATCTGTCTCACTAAAGGTCTTCTGTATTATTGCCTCAATTTTATCTTTCTCACTCTCAAATTCCTGTTCTAAGATTCTATTTCTTTCAAGATAAGAATCCCTCTCTCTTTCAACTTTAGCTAAAGCATCCTCCAAGGAATGCTCGTCTTCTAACTTTTGCTCGAGACATTTCACTCTCTCGAGCAATTGTTTTCTTTCTTCCTCAAGTTTTGACAGCGCATCCAGCCTATCTTCTAATCCAGTCATTTCTACCCTGACTACACCAATTTCATTTTTCCTTTCAGCAAGAGCTGCTTCTAATCTCCTAGCAGATTCCTGAAGATCACGCTCCCTAGTTCTACCCTCTTCACTCATCACCTTCATTTCCTCGATAACGTTTTCCAACTTCTGAATTTCACTGCCTCTTCCTTCAGATTCATCCCTCCAATTATTTATTTGATTTTCTTTATCACCTATCAAATCTTTCAGATTGTTTATTTCACACTGAAGGTCTTCTATGGTTTGTTTTAATCTTTCTTTGTCATTGCTTTCAGACCCCTCCCTGTCTCTGCTCTCACCCCCCTCCATGCCATCCATATTAATGCCACCTTCTTCAACTGCTCCTTTACCAACTACCTCTGGATCATCCGCTTCTCTAAGTGACCCATTCTTCCTTTCATTTATTTCAGTTTCTAAGACAAGATTTCTGTCATTTATTTCTTGTAGTTTCAAATCTTTTCCTGTGACATCATCTTTCAATCTCTTAACTTCCTCACTCAAATAATCGACTTTCTCTTCACTTTGCTGTTTTTCTCTTTGGAGTATTTCCACACAGCCAGCTTCATTTGCTAATATCTTATTCCTCTCTTCCAGTTCATCAATAGTTCCCTTCCAATTGTCTAACTTTATGTTAAACTCATGGTCCTTTTCATCCAAATCTTTTGCCAAATTTTCCTTTTCTTCTAACAGACCTACATTTTCTCTTTGCAAACTCAACAGTTCCTTTTGCAAAGCATCAATTTTGCATTCTATTTGAGCTAATTCATTACCCTGACACCTAAATTCCTCTAACTCTTCTTGTGATACCCTCAGCTGTTCTGTTAGATTACTAACCATATGCTGATGGCTCTGCAACTCATCTTGCATGACTTCCAATCTATCTGAATCACTTCCATCCTCTTTGTTAACCTGATCCTCCAGTTCATGCAACTTGCACCTTAACACCTCCAACTCCTCCTCCAATATTTCAACTTTACCAGCTTTGCCCTGTAGCCTAGCCAGCTCTGAGAGTGTCTCAGCTAATTCTCCTATCTTCGGTGAAGTTTCTGAGGATTCCTTCTCTCTTGCTTCTTCCAGCTCTTTCTTCAACCTGTCAATCTCTCCCTCAGATGTTTCTTTCTCCATCAGCAATTCTAACATTTTCCCTTCAAATTCTTTTTCTTGGGATTCCAATCGATGCTGTAATTCTTCTTTGTCAGTTAACAGCTGATTTCTGTGTTTTGTAATTGACTCAAGTATCTCTTTTGTCTTAACGGCGTCCTTGAGCATTTCCAGCTGTGGTTGCATCTCATCCAACTGCTCCACAAAGCCTTGCTTCTCACTTTCAGTTGCAGCCAGCTTGGCAGCATGTATTTCTTTCAACTGCTCCAGCTTCTGCTCCAGTTTCTTTTTGTCTTCATAGGCATCTTCCAGCAACTTCCTCAAAGATTCCACTTCCCTTTTTACTTCCTCATCTTCTTCCTGTGATGTGGAAAAGAAGCCTAACTCTTTTGGTGAGAAAGGTAATTCCACTAGAGTTTCCTTTTCAGACATGACTTGTAAAAGTTCTTCCTCCAGAACTTCTTTCTCATGGTTCGTACTGTCCACTTGAGTGAGAAGAGCATCCCTTGCTTCTGACAATTCCTGAACTTCAGCTCTCAGACGACTCACATCTGCATGTCCCTCTTGTTCACCCCCTCCGAAAGGACCGGGAGATGCTTCCAGCCACTTGGCGTTCTCTTTTTCTAACTTTTCTTCAAATTCCTTCTCATATTGCAACTGAATCTCACCTTTCACTTTTTGCAGCTCAGTGACAAATTCATGTTGCTTTGTGACAGTGATGTTTTCTAACTTCTGCTCAAACTGAGTCTCTAGTTCACGTTTCTCTAACTTCAATGCTTGCTGATGTTCAATATGTAATTCTCTTCTCACTTGCTGCAACATGCCTTCATGAGCAAAGTTCAAGTCATCGACTCTGTCTTCATATTCGCTCCGGAGTTCTTCTTCGATCTCATTCCTCAGGGCATCTTCATCGACGGTCGCTGCTTCTTTACCCTCCTTGACTTGCTCCAGCTCTTTCTGTAAGTGAGAATACTCTGTGGAGAGGTCATTAATCTGTGACTGATATGTAGAAACTTGTTCTTCCTTATCAGAAGCAACTATGTTCAATTGGTCTTGAAGGTTGATTCTTACCTGGTTCAGATCTTGGATCTCTTCGTCTTTCCTCTGTATCTCTGCTGCCAGAATACCAATTTCTTTGGTGAGATTGCCCCTAAGACTGGATGAGTTGAGTGCCTTCTCTGCCAACTCCTCCACTGCCTCCCCAACTTTCTTCTTCTCCTCTTCAAGGTCAGTCAAACTGGTATTCAGCTCGTCCTGTGTCGATTCCAGTTCCTTCTTAAGCTCATCAATATGCTCCCCTGTCCTCTTTTGGGCTTGTTCCGCCACAAACTCTATCTCATTTGCATGAGTAGCTTTCAAATCATCAAGCTGTTTCTGATAAGCGGCAGACACATTTGACAGTTTTTGATTGAGGTTGTCCACGTTTCCCCTTGCAGTCATGATGGCTTCATCTTTAGCCTTCAGTTTCTCATTAGCTTCTTTTAATTGATTCTCTAATTCAGTCCTCATGAGATTACTGTCACTACTGGCAGCTGCAATCCTCTCCATTTCATCGTACCTCTGTTTCCACAGGTCCACCTCCTGTCTTCGTTTCTCATCTAGTTGCTGTTTCATCATGACGATTTGACTACCGTAGCTCTCATCCAACTCTGCCTGTAAATTCATCAGAGTTTGGTCCTTGGTCATAGGCGAGTCTTCTCCAGTGGTTTCTCTCAGCTTTTGTTGGAGGGCTGAAATCTCTCCCATATTCTTTCTTTTGAGTTCCTCCCTGTCCTCGGACAGTTCTATCAACTCCTGAGCTTTCTGAGCGTAGCGCTCAGCTAGCTGCTGCATGGTGGCGTCCTTGTCAGCGACGTTCTGCTGTAACGCTGTCACCTGATTTTGGGCCATGCTCAACTCGTCCGCCAAACTGCTCATTTGCTCGCCACTCTGGTTACGCAATGCCTCCCCAGTCTGTTGGAGACAAGAAAAAGAATGCAGGTTTTACAAAGCATGCTCACAATGAAAACACCCACATCTGATAATACACGGAATTGGACAAGGGAAGGATTTCCCACAAAGCCTTTTATTCTATGGTTTGGTTTCCAAAAGACAACCAAAAATGTTGAACATTTCTGTTGGAGCAAGATATCCTACAGTTGTCAATAAAATCATGTTTTTACAATTTCAAAGGATCTGATATACACAGTTGTTTGTGATTTTAGGTCATAAAGCTTTAAATATTCTTACTCTTACTCAAGACTCTTGACATGGATTTTGTGTATACAGTACAAGTCCAAGTAGCACCTTGTGTGCAACTTTATTGATAATATGATACCTTCTGTACTAAATGAAACTTGTTACTCGTCAAGTAAAATACCAATATTCACTTTTTTTCGCTTTTCTATTTTAATGTTCTGTGCATGCGGAGGCAAATCAGAGTATTATTATTATCCTCACCACCTTCATGACATTGTGGTCTACATAATCCTCTTAAACAATTACAACATTCCTACTGTACAAAGCACTGCAGAAGAAAGACACCTTTTTCAGTTCCTGTAGATATGTCTTATCCTGTTAGACCAACAATCTTAAGCATTGTTTTGACACTGTTTTACAGCTAATATTTATACCAATTAAGAAGCCCCAACTTAAACCAAGGTGAAAAGGATTAAATTCTATGTCCATCCATTTGATCGATTTCTTTATCAAATGTAAATAGGTGTTATGGATTACCTTAAACTGTTCAAAAACATTTGAACAATCTTTGCCTGATGTCAGCAGAGACCGTACAATCTTCAGAGACTGATCGAAATAAGGTCACCCTGGAGCATACTATGGTTAAATGGATAGGATTTGAGCTACTGTACGTCATAAATGAGTACAAGAACGTCCAAGTTAAACCAAGGTTCTGGTACAATGAGGGGAATACTTTATCTTTCTATCTAGGCACTTCAAGAGGAACTCCAAAATGAATGTGTCCAGTAACTAAATGCTCTTCAGCATTTTTTTTACTGCAACAAGTTGTGTTATTCATAGCAGCACAACGCCAACTCATACGTAGGGAAATTTCAACATAGCAGGAGCAAAATTAAACTGCAGCAACGTTAAAGAAGGCTGAGCTAATAGGACAGGTCACTAGTTATCTCTTGAAGATGTAAAAGTTTCTGCAAAAAACCTGATGGTTTGTTGTGACTTACTTCCTTAAGTTGGTCTTGGAGTGTCTGGATATACTGGCTGAGTTGGCTTGTCTGGGCTGTAGCTTCTGCTTGCACCGCATCGCGACTCTGAACCACGGTTTGCATATTCACTGTCAGTTGTTGGATGACTTGATCTCGTTGTAAGAGAGCTTGTTGGAATTCTTGGATCTGTGGAGACGAAAATGGAAATATTTGATAACTACCTCAGAGGTTATTACAAAAGAGACCTTTAGATGAAAGATATTTTATGGACACAAGATACAGGCACTGATAGAAATTTCAAAGTACAATTTAAAGACTCATTGTACACCATTTGATGAATCATAAAATGTGAATGTTAATGTCTGATATGTGCACAAAGAAAGAGCAACTTTGACCACTCAGAAAACAAAATTTATGTACTGTATTTTCCTGTCACACTTCAAGGTACAGATTGTACTTACAGTGAGAGCAGTATGAATATCCTATTTCTAATAGATAAAGGTTCTGAAATGTTTATCTTGTCAGGACTGAACGAGTGCTTTGAAGCATTATGGTGCGAGAGGACAGTGTAGAGAGGTACTACTGTAGCATTAGAAATTCGCCCCAAATGGCTGCACACATCAGGCAGGGCAAGGTCAAGGTACCTTAGTTATGTCTCTTATATTGAGACGATGTTTATTCTACTGCTAAATCAAATGTGCAGTGAATATATATTCAATAGAGGAGGTTCTATAACCCAATTATCCTTCCTTGTTTAATATTTGTTTTTTAAAGCTTCATATAAAACCTTTTCTTTTTTACATCTGCTTGGGATAACATTCCATCATGCAGATAAAGCATTATTGGCAAACGTTTCATCCCATTTACTTCCTATAGTCATGAGTTTATTACCTGCCAACTAAATACCAAAATCTGTGATAAAGTTATCGATTTACTTTCTTTGAAGACTAAAACCAAGAAAATTCTTAGAAACTTTGAGTGACTTGGATAATTACAATAACAGACACAGCAACTGCTATTGGTGTCAAAAGGTTGACAGAGATGGTTTCCTCAAATTCCTGCCTTTTCTGCCATTAATGGGTTTTGTGTGAGTTGCACTTTGTAATAGAAGATAATTGATATCACAGCAGTATGATACAGAAAAGCTACATCTAGTTATAAATATCCATTTATAAAATACTTTTATAAAATACCTATAAAATCCATTTATAAGATACCATTTATAAAATAAGTTAGTACTATTGATACCAAATATTTTACAACACACAGTACAGCATTTTAGTAATTCATTCTTCTTTTCCCTTCTCCTATACAAACCTGCTCTGATCTACGTAGCCTATATCAACTGGTAACATTTTTCCACTAGGCCACCAACCACCATCGTATGGGGGAATCACTTCTTCCTCTCTGTATCTACCATTGCAAAGTCTACAACAAGTTATGAAGCTTGGATGTTCATTACTCCATTCCACTTTTTAGTTAATTTTTTAGTGATAGTTTTCTTACACCATGCTTTTGTTTACATAACCCACAACAAGCACTGCATGTAAGTACTGTATCCTTTGCAATTTTCCATACAGTATGTCATAGACTTGTGTGGTCTTTCAGTGAGGTTGCCTGCTTCCATATCAGGTCTTTTGATGTGCATCAGAGCGTAATATTAAACTTTATAATAAGCTTGCCTAGTTGTGTTCACTGGGGATTTTCTAGATTTGTTTCATCTGTCAAAGTTGAACTTTCACGAATGTATCATCCACATTACTTAAGATATATATGATTACATGAAGATCTTACCTTGATGTTATATTGTTCTAAGGCAGCCCTGAGTTCAGCTTCTTGTCCTGAAACATTTCCCTGTGGTCAAATATAAAACAGCTTGATTTAATTTCCAATTGCAAACACTTTTTAAACACATTAAAGGCGACCACAGAAAGACAGAAAAAATACATCACCTTTATTTTTGTGAAGAACTTATGCTAATTTCCTACAACTAAAACTGCTTTACAAAGCTTTCTAACTTGAAGAAAGTTAGGAACGGTGCTCTTCTCAAACCTCAAAATCAATATTAATAAACAACTACAAACTCTTTTAAAATGTACAAGCAAATATAAAATTGCTGTAAATTTTGGTAAACAAGAAACCACAGCTTGAAAATCAAAAGTTATCATCAGATTTTCATGTCATGGAGGTGGTTGTCTCTGTGAATTTTGCTTTCAGGTTGAAACAATCAACATTTCTGGTTTTGCAACAAGATGAATCAATAATAGAATGGTCTGCTGAGTGCTATTACCGTCAATAAACCATTTGTACTTTAGGCTACCTCAGTCCGTAGTTTTAAGTTGTCCAACAAGACACATCTAGTAGTTGCAAACTAGCCTATAAAAGCAGCCTGAAAATACACTGTTTACAGATTTTAACACAAACACAAGCCATTTATGGGACCAGACAGCAATGTGACAACATGAACTTTTTGTCATTTGTTTACATAATCCGAGGTATGATGTGACCCAAAAAGTAACTTCTGGAAGATAGATTTTACTTTGGCCATTGTCTCAAAAGTGGCAGTCTTTTTTTTTTTTCTTTGAGAAATGTTTTGAAAGTTAGGTGCATGTTGGTGTAAAGCGTTGTACACACCTTCAGTCGACCACATGCTGCCCAACTGAGTGCGATCTGACTCATCTTTAAGACCACCTTAACATGCAAAATCTTGTATAGCCAGGCAGTATGTGTGTACTTAAGACTACATCTGATCAAGAACTTCCCAGTTTTTAAGTCAAGACACCTTCTGTCGGGTTATCCAGTTTGAAATGACTGGAAAATGTTAAGCAAATTTGAAAAAGAACAAAGAAACTTCTGACCAGAATGACATTTATTAAAACCTGTGACCTCAGGATTACAAGTCCTGTGCTCAGACCAATTGAATTTTCCAGCCCTTTGTGGTAGTAATCCTTTTCCCCTACCACATTCTGGGATATATATATGAATGAAATTGTGGTGTGATCCCTGTTTACATGGTATGGATGGTACTGTGGCTTCTGGATGGCTCCCCCTAGCAAAGACTATATAGGGATTCCCAAGGGCAACTAAGGTCTGGATAGCTGAGTTGTTAATTGCACAGGGTTTGGAATCACAGAGGTCTCTGGTTCGAGTGCCATTCTAGCCAAATATTTCTTTGCTTTTTTCAAACTGAACTTATAAATGAGGTTGTCTCTCACCGATGGTTCTTGATTCTTGTTGATGTTTTCGCTGGTTGTAGTACCTTCATTGTCAGTGTTATTATTGACTGTTGCCCTCATCTGCGTTAATTCATTCTGCAACAGATCCAGCGCTGTCTGTTTACCCAAGAGGGATTCCTCCAACTGATGAATTCTGCTCCTAGATTCAGCAAGTTCTACCCGCGCCACCTCGGCATCTAACTGACTGGTGTCAGAATCCTGGAGAGAGACAAAAATCGAAAGTTTTGGTCCAAACATTTACACTTATTTTGTTATTATACATTTACGAATTAAGAAAGAGGGGTGTCATCATCATCACCAACACCCAAAAAAAAAATGTATATATATATGTATATACAGTATATACCTTAAAGCCTTACTAAATTCACTTCTATAAACATGTAAAGACATTTAAGAATAGGATAAGCATTAGAATATTGAATACAATTCAAGTAGTCTGAAGAGAAATATTTGTTCATCTTTTAACTGTTACAGTCAATTTTCGCAGTTCTGAGACACCGCTGGATTCACATGTTTCAACTTCTCCAAAATATTCCCATCATTTTTCTGGAGGAAATATACCCTTTGATAAAACTTCACCACATTGCCGTTTTCTAAACTTTACAATATTTCTTGATATTAAAGATGGGTCACAATCTCACCTGGCATAGATCATCTGTTCCAATGGACCGTTGATCAATCTATGACCAAAGAGAAAAAAGAAAGGTAACATTGCTAAAAGTGAAAATGGTAGAAACTATCTGATCATACACAGTGGCTCAATTCATCTTTATACGGTCTACAGCACTGTACTGCAATGTATAATGTAATTTGAAATGTTCATGAACTGATATCAAATGTGTACATACAGTAAAGCTATGTACAGCATACTGTATATAAGTACTGTAACATACAGTAGATGAGTTTTACTAACAATCAAATATTACTACAAAATGTTTAAACAGCAAACCATTGCTCCAATTACAAGACATACTGTACACATACAGATCCTACTTCACAACCTTTGACCTTCCATCAATATTTTAGAAATATTTTACCTCCCTAAAATGTCCACCCTTGATTTCTCAATGATTTAGTGTGCCAATCAGTCTAGTAGTAACCACCAATAGTTCTGCATTTATGCAGTATAAATGCAAACTGTAGGATTATTGATTTGAGCTCAATGCTATACGGTAGATAAATCTGGATAACAAAGCTTGAAACAAACGAGGCCATCAACTGTCCAATTAAAAGGACTTTCTGTCATAAACCTGCATTGTCTTATTCACTGTTGTTGGTATTGACTTTTACACCTTGATGACCTCAGAACTGTGATCAATCATGATTTGTTTTTGTACAAACTCCATTTTTACTTTCACTGCAATGTGTGTAGTGTGTCAAGTGAAACAGCATGGCATTAAACACTACCATACTGTAACTAAATAGTATTTGTTTGCTCAGCTTTCAAATTCATTTCCATCTTTATTCCGATTTGTTCGTACACTTTTTGGGTACATTGAATCACTTTTCAAGTTTACGAAAAATCTCTCAGAGGAAGTACTTTATTAACTAACATGATGTAAACTTACTAAACTAGTACTATATTTAAGAAATTGGCACAGACATTGCAAACTTCCATGTACCATAGTTTGCAGCAATACTACTAAAAGAATGTGTCATACTCTTAGAGTGAGTACAATGTCAGTATGGGTATGAGTACAATTAAGGTCCCCATCTTCTTCGTAAAAGCTGTATGACAAGTTAAAGGTTCTAAGCGCAAGTATGACTGTCTCTTGTACTTAGTATCTGTATTGCAGTAGGTGGCTGAAATGGCCCAGGGTACAACATACAAAATCCACAAGGGCCAGCAACTACTGTATGTGAGAAGATGAGTACTTAAGTCTATGGGCCTGGTACTGTTCATGAAATACTGTACACACATAATCAGAGGATGGTTCTATAATAGACATACCGTATTATCTATAGATCGTTTAAATTCCAATTGGAAGAACGTGCAAATTTCAGACATACAGTAAATTTATGCATTTCTGTTGGCATGAATGGTACAACCCAATGAGCAAAGGCTGAACATTATATACTACTAACTGTAGACTAGTATTATGGTAGCACTATTTGGTAGGGATTGCTTTCACCACTATTTAGGAAGTTGATTCAATTTTCACTGCCAGTCCTTAACCAAGAATAAAACTAGAATATTTTACAGTACTAAGACCTTCTTGATTTGGGTACTGTACAGTAAATCTCTCATATCAAATAACTACAGTATGTATAAATATTTGCTATGTGTGTACTGTACAGTGGATTTACAGTACATTATTCTACAGTACATGCATACAGTACAAGATCTGAGTTTGATGACATGGCCATTTGAAGAGAGGAAGCTAGTGGTACTTCATGGTTGGTTACCATAGTAACTAAAATGCAAAAGGAGCAGGTGTCTCTTAAAAGCTTGATAACTTTTCAACTGATCCATGCACATGCACAGTAGATCTGTAGTAACTCAGTCAGTGTGCTGCAGTATGTACAGTACTGTTGTAAACTATAACATGCACAGTAAATTGATGTCGTATACAGTCCACAGGTTCGCACATCAAGGCTACTATAGTTGTTGAGTCATCATAACTATCAATACAGGGCAGTGAATAGCACAGTCAGGCTGCTAAACCGGACATGCACAGGAAGTTCTCAATCGTCTTGGATTTGTGTCAGCTGTACTTATAAGGAGCCGCTCAAAACAGGAAATTTAATCCTGGTACTGTAGTTACAATTGTATCCTTTGGTCTTAGTACTGACTGAGGTCCACACACACACACACACACACACACTATTACTGTACTGAAGAGAGTCAGCTGCCACGTCATTGCTAAACAGTGGATACCACAATTTACACATGGAAAAGTACTGCTACTGAGCTACATGTGCAGGGACAATACAATACAAATCATACAGTAGTCAATATATTGTATCTTGTGCTACCCACTGAATTAAATCATGTACACAAACTAAGTGGATATACATACAAATTAAATTTATTTTGCAATGGTTTGAACAAACAACAAGAGACAATTAAGAGAACTACCTATGCCAAGGGATATTAATTTATTTCATTCATTATAAAAATTAATCCTACATATAGTAATATTTTGCAGGTTTATAATTGGTTCCTGACCAACTCGATCTGTGTGGAAGCATTTTTGTGAAGCTGGTTTCATATGGAGTACTCTGTGATAATTAATGACAAAGTAGCTAAGGCTTTTAATGTTCTAAAAAATCAACAAACTACGGTAATAGGAAAACAAAACAAATTAAATTTAGTTCTCAACAAGTGTACTGTACATTATCCTACGACACAAATACTGCACTTACTCAGATGTTTTTTGCAAGCTACTACTGTATATAGAGTTTTCAGCAAAATGCTCTGCATTCCTCAACACTCCACTGAATAAACAAATGATGAATGCAAGGAAAGAACCTGACACGGTTCCACTCTTCAAGGAAATCCTAAAAATTCTTGTGTGCTTCATCTCTGAAGATTCTAGTGGGGCTTTTAATATTGTCAAGCTTATATACCATGTAACTGTGGTGTTTAAACCAAGTACTCAGGATTAATAGTGGTTTTCTAGTAAAAACTTAAGTATTCTGATCATACATGTAAGCTGTGTAAGCAATCTTAAAGGCATTGAAGACTCGCCCCAAACCGCGTGCGGCCATCTGAAAAAGTTAACTTTCTGTTGCTTGCAAGTGAC
>JAAAKB020000011.1:458860-472340 GCA_010014835.2 Apostichopus leukothele | reverse complement strand
ATCTAATGTATGTAACGATTGGTGTGAGAGTACATTAAAGATCACTAAATAACCAAACCTACGGTAAAGAATTTATAAGTTAACATTAGTGACTGATGATAATCGAGCTTACCAGTTTTAACACCAGGGGAGGGGATGCAAGGCAAGATTATGCCGAAGATTCAAGAAATTGCTCACTATCGTAAAAACAAAAGCTCAGTTGTTCTACAAATTTTGCCTCAAACATCCCACTTTGCTCGCTGACTCTCTCTCTCTCTTGCAACATCAGTATTTTGTTGGTATTTCACGTTCGTGACTCTCCCTCCCTTTGTATTTTCAAGAGACAACTTAAAACATTTCTGTTTTGATTCCTAGTTTCTTTTTTTCCTTGGTTTCCTTTGTCTCTTTCCTACTTTGTAGAGCGCTTTGAAACGCTGTATTAAGGGCTATATAAATGTAATTTTTTACATCAGTTAATGGGATAAACTGGGGAGAAACTTTCAAAATGGTTGTCCTGTCAAAAGTGTTGCATTTACTACAACATTTGTTACAATTCATTACATGTCATCAGAAAGTCTTTTAGAGAACAGTTGTAAATATCAGCAGTGATGATTCATGATGTTGCACATATCTATAGTGATCTTACAAATTACCTAGCTAGAAACAACGAGTGGAGGTTTAGTGAGTTCAGCGAAATGATCGTTCATTACTGTATGTTTGTTTTTTTCTCTCTATAGAGCTGGCACAGTCGGTGGTCGACGCAGGTGCAGTCCCACTCCTGGTACTCTGTATCCAGGAACCAGAGTTATCCTTGAAGCGTATCTCGGCCTCTGCTCTCAGCGATATCTGTAAGCACTCCCCCGAACTAGCCCAGACTGTCGTAGATGCAGGAGCCATTGCTCACTTGGCTCAGATGGTCTTGAACCCTGATGCTAAATTGAAGGTTTGTTGTTAATTTTTCTCAGTTTTAATCCCTTTGATATTTTTCATTCCCTTCAATAGCCTTTCAACTCAAAGTCCCACCCAAAGTAAAAGTAGAATTGGAATGTCCATTGGAATTGTTTGGTGATGAAGTCTCGAGGGAGTGTTAAATTTTAATGTTTGAGCCTTCCTGCAATCTGGGTCTCGAAAGAACTTGATGGGGTGGGGGCAAGACAGATGCAGTCATTTATGAGGGCCATGCCATATGTTGGGCCTAATACTAAATAAACTTGATCACAGTACTGTGGCAAAAGCTCTAGTATTTTGGGACATAACAGCAGACTTAAAGTAGGATTCTTTTGCAATATGCCATCAGTGTTGCTGTATAATTAATTTAATCTAAGTTGTGAATAACATACATCATTACATATAAACAGAATTAAAGTATCGTGTTTACATTAAACGGTGATGTAAAATTCTTGAAATAATAATTCACTTATCTACAGAGGCAAGTGTTTTCTGCACTGAGCCAAATCTCCAAGCACTCTGTGGACCTGGCCGAGATGGTCGTGGAGGCGGAGATTTTCCCGGCCGTCTTGACCTGTCTGAAGGACCAGGACGAATACGTGAGGAAGAACGTGGCGACGCTGATCAGGGAAATAGCTAAACACACCCCGGAGTTATCTCAGCTGATCGTGAACGCCGGAGGGGTCGCCGCAGTGGTGGATTACGTGGGCGAATCTAAGGGTAACGTCAGACTACCCGGTGTCATGATGTTGGGTTACGTCGCTGCTCATTCAGAGAACTTGGCCATGGCAGTCATTGTCTCAAAGGTACGTACGGCTTTTATGCTTAATAACGACAAAAGTTTTATAGAGGTCTACAGTTTTATGTGTAGAAGAAGGAATATACAGTATGTGAGTCATACTCCAATAGCTAATGGATGTGTCTGTGTTTTTGTTTTTTGCTGGTTAGTACTTAGTAATTACCAGTGGTACTTAGTAATTAGTAGTAACCAGAGGTAAGTACTAAGTAGTGACCAGAGGTAAGTACTTTAGTAGTAACAGAGGTTAGTACTTAGTAGTAACCAGAGGTAAGTACTACAAAGTAACCAGAGGTAAGTACTACATAGTAACCAGAGATAAGTACTAAGTAGTAACCAGAGATAACTACTAAGTAGTAACCAGAGCTAAGTACTAAGTGGTAATCAGAGATAAGTACTAAGTAGTAATCAGAGGTAAGTAGTAACCAGCAGTAAGTAGTAACCAGAGGTTAGTACTAAGTAGTAACCAGAGGTAAGTACTAAGTGGAAACCAGAGGAAAGTACTTGGAAGTAACTAGAGGTAAATAACTAAGTACTTAACAGAGGTGCAATCACTATTAAAAATGAAAAGGAAATGTTAAGTGGAATGGTAATGCAAACTTTTCATTGTGATATTGAAATGATGAAAGTGAAAAGAAATTGTTCAGAAATGTTTTCCAATTGGATGTGAAAAGCATACTCTGCTGTTATTAAGATGCATTTCTCACATACGTTATCTGCATCTGTCATGGGATGAAAATCAAGATATAAATGTTCTCTCTCTCTTTGTCTATAAAGGGGGTCACCCAACTTGCTATTACTCTGGTGGAGGAGCCAGAGGATCACATACAGGCAGCGGCTGCTTGGGCGCTAGGACAGATTGGACGACACACCCCGGAACACGCTAAGGCTGTAGCTGTGGCTAATGTGTTACCCAGACTCCTTCAGTGCTACACTAGAGCAGATGCCTCGGAAGACTTACAGACTAAGGTACATCTTTTGTTTTTCCCCTTTATTGATAAAATTTTGCTGACTCCAGCTGCAGTTTTTGGAAATTTGGATTTTGAAGTTTGTCAATATTGCCTCCAAATATGTATCTTGCTAATAAACTGCTAAAATGTATTAAAAATATTGTATGAGATGGGTTGACCTGAAAGATATCTAGACAGGGAACTGTGGAATTAGGGGGAAAATTATATCATCATAATTTTTTATAATTAAATTTGAAAAATATATCTTCAAAGGGGATCCAATTGTCAGTCATTGTTGCAGCTAACTTTAATATGGGTCTAGCTATTGATAAAACTGTCTTTCCACCCCCACTGTTTTGTTGGAGCCGTCAAAATTCTCGGAGTACCCATTCTAAAACTCACTGACTCATGTCAAATGCTGAAGAATAAAACTAACTTGTAAGCACTGTGATCCTGGACACATTTTATTTAATGAAACTTTTCAAAAAGGTTTTGTTTTTCAAACTCTCTCTCTCTGACTCATACCCTCCTTCCCCCTTCCCTGCCAACCTTCCTTCTTTCTTCTTTTTTGATATCCATTCCTGGTTACTCATCTGGAAAGGAGGTTAAATTCCTCATCTGCTGCACCGATTATCTAATATATGAAAAGCTTTAATAGGTTATAGGACATATAATTCCAGTTGCCCCTCACCCCCCCCCTCCACCCTAGACTTATTTTTTCTCAAAGAACTAAAGCTGACAAAGTTTAAATTGTTTACAGTCATTCACAGGTTTTTTCAATTTCCGTTCCACTCTTCCCCCACAGTCTAAGAGAGCGTTGAAGAACATCCTTCAAAAATGTGTCCATCTGATGGCCCTGGAGCCCCTCCTTCATGACGCACCTCCAAACATTCTCAAACACGTGGTCGGCCAGTTCAGCAAGGTCCTCCCTCACGACCCTGCTGCCAGGAGATTATTCGTTACCAGCGGTGGACTGAAGAAGGTCCAAGAGATCAAAGCGGAACCAGGCAGTGCCCTCCACGAATACATTAACACTATCAATAATTGTTTCCCAGAAGAAATTGTCAGGTAAGCCTTTGTGTTTGTTAGACTTTATAGCATGCTCCACATCAGTGCTTCCCCTAGGTTACCCACCCACCCCCCCCCCCCTCCCCCGTGTTGTGATTTCTGTAGGCTGGTCAAGAAGTTCTAGAATCAAGGAAATATATATGCTCTCTGGTAATTGATGAGTAATCTGTATTTGACTGATTTGACTGCACATTGAGTTAGGAAATGACAGCACACACACATTTATCAAAACTTTTTGTGACAGAGAAATTCTACTGTCTGGTTTCCATCAGGAAAACATTCCTTTATGAGAATTTTGTTTTGTTTACCAATACCTAGCTTGTTCCCACCCTGGGGACCCTTTTTTTAGCATATCGACTCATAGTTGGAAAATGTGACTATTTAGTTTAACAACTTGTTAGCATGGTTAGATTAGCTGTTGTGATAAACAGAGAAGTAACAGGTACCTTGGTATCAAGATGTTTCTAACTTTTTTTTTTTTAATTTTTTTTCTTATAATAATCACATTTCATTGTAAAGGAACATTTATGATGCAAAACCTTCGCAAGATTACATATTATTCTTGTAAACTGTGAATATGATGATTTCACACGACACCCGTTTGCTCTCCTTTTCATCGAAAGTGTTGATGGGAAACTAAGAGGAGGGGTTATGCTAGGAGAATGCATTGGCCATTTAAACTGTACAGCACTCTATCAAGTTTTCACACTTACAGGCACAATAGGATTCTAGCAGCAGCTGCGGGATGAATCTTTTTACTATAATTTTCTTACTTGACCTATTTCAACTCCATGAAAATAATTTAAGCTTCTCTTTCATCTGTCTTCACTTTTACAAATGCACGATATCTTCTACCAAGCCCAGCAAACTGATAAGTTTATACACTGCACCCCTTCCCCCCACCCCTCCCCTAGTCTCCTACATGCAGCTCAATATGATTATACCTTTCCCGAAGTCTTTGGTATGGTAATGATGAAATATTTTTGTTATTTTTTCAGATATTACTCACCAGGTTACTCAGACCAACTTTTGGACAGAGTGGAGCAATTCCAACCAGTGGCTTAATAAAACTTAGTGTTAAATATTGTTGATGAATAAAAAAAATGATTTGAACGACAGAAATAATGACTCGAAACCGTCCACCAAAATACAAACCCTTGTTTCTCTTTCATTTAACTGTTGGTCAGTTTGTAAGGAAAGGTTTGTTTTGCCTTGTTTGTACATATATATATATCGTAAGCCTTATTCTTCATTCAGAAGTGTCTTGGTGTTTACTTAATCAAAACATGTACCAAAGCACAAGTCTGTAATAGGTAAGGGGGTGTAACTCCTATATTGAAAAGAAAAGAAGGGAAACAAATTTGTCTGTAATGCATTAGTCCCAAGATCACCGTCATGAAGGTGCTGTTAGAGCGAGAAAAGTTCTGTATTGTATGCTAGAGATAAAATGATTTGTACTGTTCACATGTCCGAGTTCAGCTATACAGCTTTCACATACTTTTCAGTTGGTATTGAAATGACTTTTCTGAAAGATTTCCAAGTACTGCTTCCCCATACAGCATAGGAGTAGGCATAATGATATTTGACTTTCTGCTGACATATGAAAATAGCTTTTCGGCACAGTGTACACAGCATGGGAGTTGCTATTAATCTTACTTTCTGTACCGTTCATATGTCTGAGTGCAGTTCTGCCTTGTGCTGCATACACTTCTGGTGTTGCCATTAAGATTATACTATGTGGCATTCAAATGTCCGAGTGCACTGCAGACACTAAAGGAGGCAGTGTTGAGATTAGTGCATTACTAACAATAGGATCTATAGATAAAATGTCACACGTCTATTGGTGAGATCCTTGTTTTTTTTTGGCGGTAATGGAAGACAAATTTACTCTGTTTGGTAAATATATAGGAAGTAATAGTTTGCTATCGCATTTCACCGAGAATTCTCTGTTAGTATGGTTTGAAATATGTTACTCCCCGAGCACATCTGGCATTAAACATTTAGCTCAATACGTAAGTTTGTTTGTAACAAATGTACATTAAGCAAGGGCATTCCTTACTATTTACTGGTGCTTTATGCACCGCTGCTATTCCTGTGGTAACCATGGTATGAACAGATACTTGTCTCCCAGGGCCCCCATTTCTGAGACAACCTGGATTTGTCAATGTAGATTAATTCTCACTCCCAAGGATGATCATTCTTCCTATACTATGCCTTTTTACAATTTTTTTAAAGAATTTACACTTTTATTGACTTTCCTATTCAGCATTCATTTTGTATGTGAAAGAAAACATCGTTGTTACTGTACATACTAATGTGAAAGTATTGATCACTTCAGAGTTACTATGCTATTAAGTATTATTCTACTTTCTTTATGTGAAGTAATAATTTAGATTTTTCAATTTGAAAAAAAAAATACAATTTTTGAAAGAAAACTATAAAAGAAACACCTTTTCTGAGTTTTTTAAGTTCTGTTCCCATTCATAAGAAAACTTGTTCTTTTAAGTCTACGTTTAACATGATTGATGTCAAAACCCCTCTTCACGTTAAAACAGGTGATTCTGCTCGCAATGTATGCCCCCACTTTCCCACAGTACCCATCATAATGTGAATAGTGCCTGTGAGAATTTTTTTTTAAAAAGCAGAAGCACATAAACCAAAAATGTCAAGAAAATTAACAATTGGAGTGTGAAGCATACTTCTTATATTTGTGATTGAGTGGTAAACTGGTGTGTGGCAAAAGAAATGCTTCACAAGGTACAAGCAATAGTAAATTGATTAAATCTAGGAGACAACACACTACACAGTGTAAATTTCATTGTAAAACAAAACCAGCTCCTTTAAGTGTATAAATCAGAAGTGGTCCTAAGCACATAGAAACAAAGACAGACATCACATCTTTCTTTTTTATCTCATTTATTGTGAGGTTCTGTACACAATTTTGTCTTTTTTTTCAAAAACAGTCAAAGCTGCTCTCAAGAAAAAAAAACACATCTTAGTTATAAAACAAAACTTAAATGATGATCCCTTACATGAGAATCTGAGAAGATCTACACAATAATATGAATGGACATATGGAAGGTTTGGAAATTTTTTCCAATGCTGAGCGAGCATCTGGTTTTGGAAGCTCATTTCAAGAATCTTTAAAAATATTTCTTGTCAAATTTGCTTCCAGTTATTTGCCTGTGATATCTCAGATATATTTAATATTCTTCCATCTGCTTATAAATGACTTTTAAAGTCATTTGGGCACACTTAATTTAAAGTTGGGAGTTTGACTTTGACCAAGGTTTGTAGCAGATACCAACAACTTAATTTGTAACTTTGCTCATCCAGGAAAGTGTCCACACATAAAAAAGAACAAAAAAAGATCACATTGTTTTTACCAAACCTTATTAAATCTTTGGCCCCAGAACAGCAGGCAAAACAGTAGCTTTAAATCATGATATGGTATGGCACTGTCTAACAATGAAAGATAGGAAATCGACACCGCTACAAAAATACACCACTCTTTACCAGTCATTTAAATTGTAGAGTTAATACCAAAGTGTTTAAAGCAAAACTCTCAACTTAAACCTTATCAGGTATATCCCATTTCTGTGTACACCCTTCCTCCTACTTTAAATTGTGACAATTTCCATTACCAGGACCAATTGTTTTCAAACACAGGGATTAAGCTACAACAACTTGGATCTTCTTCGATGGATTCTGAAGTGATAATGCTATTGTCCAACAACCTCTATATAGTATAGACTGAATGACAATTTTCATTGGGAAACTGTTGGGGTTTTATTTGTGGTGGAACTTTCAAAGACAATTTTCATTGTCTGAAGAGTTTTCCATTGCATCTGATACATCTTCTAAACTCAGATCTTCATTTAGACTAACGTAAAAAGATAGCAGTAGAAATGTGTGAAAAAAAGTGACAAAAACCACCTTGAAGAGAGAAAGCAGCGCTACAACTGTTCTAGATGCATGACAGGTCAGGAATGGTTGATGCTGCATTTGTAACCTGTTATATAACTGCATGTCAAACACACATTAAAAGTAAACCTATCCATCACTTAACCTGGTAGGTTATCTTCATTAGAGTTACCTACTCCTCACAATGCCATCGGGTACATGATGAAATCGTCTGACTGTGTTCGCTGCTTTTTTAAAAAGTGGCCAGAGGTCTCTTTCTGACCGCTGACCTTTCTCAAGTCAACGTTTTCATCAGAGACGATAAAAAGTTGCTTTCTGTCAGAAATTCTCTTAGATGACAATTGAAGAGATGGCTCGATTTCTCCCAAAAGTTCCTTACTATAACAAACACAACCAAACTAACTGGGATCAATCCATTCTTGCTTTCAGCGTCTTCGTTGTGATCTTGTCTTTTTCTCTGCGGGAGAAATAAAACGATGACATATTTGACAGAGATTCCACTTCGTATCTATATGATGTACTGGATTTCACATTGGTAAAGGACTAAAGGTGATACAAATTTTGCTTTGGTTTCACGTTTATTGTTTATAAAATTTGCCAACCTATACGAAAGTATAAAAAATATAATCAAAATGCGAAAAAAAAAAAACTTTTCTTTACTCATGCATCTATTATGCGATTCAAATACTTATTTGATGTTAATCAGCTGCACAGAAGACCGACACAACTTTTTTTTTTATCGAAAGTAGTCAAGCTATTTCAGTTTTATACATATCGTTTTAGGCTCTTACCAAACTAATAATAAAGTTTTTATATTTAGTGTGGCTTTCCCTGAATTAAACAAAAATTTACATGTAGCAAAACTGTGTAACAAATAGACTTCTATAACTCATATTGACATGATCTCCTCACATCATTTCGAAACAGTGTCATAATTCAAGATCACTACGTATCCAATTTACGACCTCAATCAGAAATAAAACGAAAAGAGAACTGTGGAGAAATTTAACAGTTGCAGACTTACATGACATGTACAATGACTCCCCAACCAGACACGGCATCTCTATCTACAGCATTGAGGAGAGCTTGGGAAATAGTCTCAAACAGGTCATCTGGCTCCTGGATACAAAAGGATGACAAAAACAATGTGTGTTTTTCTTAAAATCTAGCATTCATCTTTAAACAATCTTAAATAATGAACAGGAAGTTAAAAGGATTTCCTCCTGGTGGTTGATGCTGATTCTTTAGCAAAATTACTGAAAATTGTCTACAACTTTGTACTGCCAATAATATGAATTTGTTTTAAAATTTAGTGATATTTTGTAAATGCATCTGGCAACAGCAGATTGAAGATGTCATCAGCACAAATGAGCTGATTTTTTTTTACTGTATTTAAAAAAAAAAAATCACTTATCCACAAGGGAAAATAATATTCTTAAAAAGAGTTGCAGTTTAACGAAGTTCTCGCTAACAGGGAATTGTTACAGCTAAACACACATTACAAGTGCATACATTTTTTAAAGATAAATCAACAAAAAGGAGTACAACAGCTAATTAAAAGCTTTTGAAGACCATCTGTCCAGATAACAGCAGAGACCACTTACTGTGAATCACTCTCTGAGGTATGAGAAGGTTCTATCAAAACAGGTTACATTCAATGAACCATATTTCAAGTTAGGCACAAGCTACTGAAATTTGGTTTTCAAATTAAAATGTGGAATCTTCTATTTCTTCAATACAAGTTTGCCACTTGTACATTGTCTGCCCCGGGAATATTCCTTTGAGCAGCTTTACAGATTACAACTGATTACTGATTACAACACACTAAGGCACTCGCCTTGATTTGTCCAAGAAATGAATGTTCATACATCAGTAATTAAAGAAGTTGATTCAATCTGAAATATTTTGCCGTCCAGACACTTTCAATAGTAACATAGTTAGGACAGTAATAAAAAACTACATGAAAACTTCAAAAAAGTTGGACTTATACTTCTACTTTATCATATAAAGCTTGGCTGGTTGAGACAATCTATAAATCGGCATCAACACATTATCAATATTAGCCCAAAAAAGCTGCTTTTTTAAAAGACAACTCTCTGTGTTACTCACCATGTCTGGTTGCCATAGAGATTCACACATTCCATATAACTGTTCTGTACAAGTTCCAGCTACGACAAAGTCGTCCGTGACCATTGGACAGCCGATAAGGTCTAAATTACAGATGAAAGGCTCAAAAGTCTTGGGATCGAGACCAGCAATCACTGGCTCGGTAAAATATGGCCCAAATCTGCAGAGTAAAGACGTTATCAACAATGATAAGTGATGGAGGTATTCAAATGGAGTGCATATATATTTGTAATGTAAGGTGTAAAAAAATATCCAAATTTAACATTACAGAACATAGCAAAACAACTTCAAAGCTTAACCTTACAAATACAACTCATCAGAACAGGAAAGACAAAATTGCTTTTTACAACTTGATTGTATGAAGGGCTTAAAGGACTCCACATTTCATGACCTACATACCATGTGAGCTATTATTCCAATCACTTTCACATTTTAAAGAATCAACTATATTGCAAAGATTTAATTAGCAATGAAGCAATTGTTCTTAGTTACAAATGTAAGCAGGGTTTATAGTCTTCTAAAGAAAAGGAAGCAGCTACTGTACCCTTGATATTCTGTAGCTGCAGTCTCTATGTTGATTAGCTTAAGTCAGTAGGTAATAGTTGAATAGGGGTCACATAACTTCTACTAACTCCTCTCAAGACTTAGAAGAATACTGACACAACCCACAGACATGAAGTACCACAGATTCACGAAAGCTGTAAATATGCAAACTGAACACCTTTGCGCATGACCTTTTACATCTATCAAATACAATAGACTTCTTATACTCAATAAGTATTGATATTACATGGGAAATGAAATATCAGACAACTCTGCATGCCCAATCACAAATAATACGTAGGCCCTATATACAAACCCCCCAAAAGTATGTATAATATTCCCTCTTTGGTAAATTCAATTGTCTCATACATTTGGATGTAAGGATTGCTCTGATATTTTTCAACTCTGCAAGCTGCATTAAAAGCTAAGGGTATTGAAAACTTCATGAGGGCAGACAGGTAATTTTTCCCTGATGGCTGTCATTTTGCCATGTGATACAGTACTTGCAGATTTGTGTCAAAGTTCATGTCAAACCGAAAGCTAATGTAACATGAAACACAGGAGCTGATGTTTGCATACTGTTTCTATGCTTAACACACAAGTCTCACACCAGTAGATAGATCTCTTTTTCTTACCTCCTTTCATACAATAAATTTGCTACCATGCTCATGAACGTTTTGGGTTTTATATTTCTATTTTCTCTCAAGGTATATAGATTCAACCGGAACTTCAGTCTGTTGGCTCTGTGGAGGAACAGAATAAAAGAAAGAATTTTTAATCAAGAATAACAATGGAGCAAACATATCACACAAGTTTCTATTATTTAGTGCATGAAGGAAACAGCTTAAACTTATGTTTTTCATTCACATATTGATAATGAAACATATATGGTATTAAATATCAACCTAATGAAGAGCATGGAAACATTAAGATGAAAGCTATACAAAAGAGACATCTAACAGAAATTAATCACAAATAAAGATTCTTCTCTTTAATTTCTACAAATTTCCAGACAAGAATATTTTTCTTGCTATAAAAAACCTTTTTGATTGTTAAGTGTAACACATGTATAGAACCTGTTGAATATGTATGGTATCAATGCTATGTACAATAAAACATAACTGAAATTCCTAGTCATAAAAGCTACTTCAGCTGAACACCGGCCATGTATACAGTACCACATAGTCTCATAAAGTGTTAATTTATGTACTTGCTCATAAAGGCATTAAAGACATTATAAACCCCTGGAATTTTTTCCTGTCCTTTTCTTCTGTGCTTTCCTCCACAATAGTATTTGATTATATTTATATCTCTGTGGTACATAGCCAGGTAAAATTACATCCAAGTATCATTAGAAGTATCACTAATGTATTTGTGCTACTTACACTGTTTGTACATCAGTGCCTAGACCAGATAACCCAATGTATAGACGAGGAGCCATTTCAAATATCTTCTGACGCTCCATTGAGACTGTTTGTGCTTGGATTCCAAAGCGCCTGTCTGACGCTATCGCCACACAATTCTTTCCCCTCATTGCCACAATGGCAGATCCGTTATAGGACATAATAGACTGAAATAAGAAAGAAGAGAAAGGTCAACATGGAAATTTTATTTAAATTAAATGTAACAAGTCATAAAACATAAAATATTTTTGATCAGAGGCAAACTAGATTATAGATAGGCCTAAATGTATATTGCTATTAATAAATCTAGATCTCTCACTAGACTTAGCCTACGCTGTTACAGCCTGGAGCAGCATCGACTTATACAGGAGTATATCAATAGCAATGACATTTGCAGTAACCCCATTTCTATTTTGGTCATGTTCTGGACACATATTCTCCATCAATGGCCGCAAAAGCGTGCTTCTGAACAATCCCAGCTTAGGCCTACAACTTGAATTTGAAGTTCAGGTTAACATTAGGTCACTATGTCCTAACGTGCTAACAGAAGCATGAGACAGCATATTACAAATTAGGCTGGTGTCTACGATACAAAGGTAATTAGCAAGTGATGATTCCCCAGATGGAAATATGACTTAGCCTATTTGCGATGATTTTTCCGTGATACGTGCTTACCATTTTTATTGAATTTTAGGAAACCTGAACCACGAAGAATACTCTTGAAGATTCCAAGCAGAAAGAATGCGAAAGTTTTGTCGCGACTACCTTCTTGTCACCACTAGCATGAGTGCAAGCTGCTGGCCAATTGTTGCTCTTACAAAATGGTCAGGTCTCCCTGTCAGAAATTGCCAAGCCAGGGCTATGGCAGGCCACCAGTATCAATTCAGACATGAATGTGACAGACTATAAACTAATTTAATATTACTTTTCCGTTAAGGTCACAACAATTTAACACGCCGCAGATAAACCCAGTGATGTCAGTCAATAAGTCAACGCATTTTAAATTATCGAAGTCCTCCTTCTTTTTCTCTCATGAATAAAACTGAGTAATGGAATAAATGGCAATAGCCATCCCCTCTACAAAATAAGTAACGCGACAAGTCACTCTGAAATATTTTACGCCACCTAAAATATCACAAAGTGACAATAATGGCGCCCATACGCTTTATCGTGTCAAATCCAATCCCAGAACACGTTTGTAAGGAAAGCATAAGTTAAAAGCCAGGGTCAGCTCTGATCAGAGAATAACCAAGAGACTTAAAAGCAGCCCGTTTCTGAAGTTCGCCAGAGCAGATACAGTGACCTAAAGTTAGATTATGCAGTGTATTTACTCTGTTGATATAGAAGTTCTTCTTGTTTTTTTGTAACAGACCTGTTTCACAATATGACATTTAAGGAATGCAGTGTACTTTCTCTGTTGATATAGAATTGTTTTTGTAACAGACCTGTTCACAATAAGACATTTAAGGAATGCAATGTACTTTCTCTGTTGATATAGAACTGTTTTTGTAACAGACCTGTTTCACAATATGACATTTAAGGAATGCAGTGTATTTACTCTGTTGATATAGAATTGTTTTTGTAACAGACCTGTTCACAATATGACATTTAAGGAATGCAGTGTATTTACTCTGTTGATATAGAATTGTTTTTGTAACAGACCTGTTCACAATATGACATTTAAGGAATGCAGTGTATTTACTCTGTTGATATAGAATTGTTTTTGTAACAGACCTGTTCAC
>JAAAKB020000011.1:435650-446346 GCA_010014835.2 Apostichopus leukothele | reverse complement strand
GCGGTGGGGGGAGTGGAGGGGGGGGCACCGGCGAGGGGGGAGTTGTCCGGGAACCGTACAGTACTTACTGCTTGATACTACCAGGGAGCTGCTACTCTAACCATGGAGCGGTAATAGCTCCATGCTCTGACATAGCACCTCCCTGATCCTACTAGCTAGGCTCAATGAATACTGTACATCACACAGAGAGAGTGGTTACACTTGTCCCCAGGCTATAACTGTTTCAACAGAAGGTCAAACACCACCAACAGCATGAACCATTTCACAGTTGAATCCAAATACAGAATAGCAATGAAAGGAACAACAATGGTGTTTACAGAGTTAATCATGTGCAGTAGTACATATGATGGGATTGGATTCTGTTTGGATATATGACACTACTCTACAGTGAGAGTAGTTAAATAGATGCAGGCAGGCATACAGTATGGACAGTACTATAGTACGTACAGAGTTGACCATGTGTAGTACAGTAGTACATGTGATAGGATTCCGTTGGATACATGGGGCAATACAGTGAGAGTAGTGTATTGATACAGGCAGGCATATACGAAGTATGGACAGTACTATAGTACGTACAGAGTTGACCATGTGTAGTAGTACATGTGATAGGATTCCGTTGGATATATGGGGCAATACAGTGAGAGTAGTGTATTGATACAGGCAGGCACGTATCAGTAACCCATGGTCCACCAAGAACAAGAGTTACAAGTTGAAATTCAAAATCTGTTGTTATTTTTTTTTCGTCTGTCTTTCTTTGTATTAAGCAGATGTGATCTCAGCTATGTAAATAAATTCATGCTTTTGTTCATGACAATGGTGAGTTCTCTGAGATTAAATAAACAGTTGTCTCACTCTTGGGCAAACAGACTGCTGGATATTTATATACTGAGTACAAGCATATTTGGTACTGTACATGCTGAGTGTAGGAGGATCACAATGATGTATATACTAGTATGTAGCTCTGGAAATAAATACAAAGCTGGAACAGGACTATAAAACCAATAATCCAAGCTGCTGTAATTAGCATAATTTAAAAATTTAAAGTTTATGTTCTGATGAGAAGCATTATGATATGCAAATGCAACCAGCCAGTACAGTTGTTTGATTTGCAGAGACCTAGTTATTACTGTATGTACTAGAGTAATGTACTCAGTAGTACTGAGAGAAATAACATCTGCTGGGAATAGTTGTGATTGTATCACTTATGGAATTCAACCAGATATGTTTATGAGTTAAATCATCTAAACATGAGCACTATTAAAGTTGAGTGCTTATCTGTAGATATAATTTCCAACTGTACTTTTGTGACCATTTTGAAGCCAGCTACTGTAGGACCAATTTACATTTTGAACAATTCTGTGGTGCATTATCCTGTAGTTGAACAAGAAAATTCTCTCTTCCTTGTACAAATAATTTCTAGTATGATTTGACAGAACTTAAGATGGATTTCAAATAGAGAGAATATTTAAACTGATTTTAAATCCGCAAGATGTAACCACAGAAAGAATTTGTTGACCTTGCCCACACAGTGTTTCCTGCAATACACAGCCACACTGAACTGATGCCAAGTTACTTCAGTTCAACAAATGTATACTATTGACTTACCATTCAGGTCTATTTAGTGTCCATACCTCAAGGCAAAAATAGCCACAATTATTATGTAAACATTATGTAAATCTGCTAAAGTATGTTGGCAAAAAGTGGTGTCAATTAATGTTCTAGTATTAAGTATTCATAATCATAAGTTTGGCAATAAATTATGTTATAGATTGACTGTATTGGTAAATATGATGTTTTTGTTTTGCCAAAGAAGTGCTTAGTAGTACTGTAACTAAGTTATAAATATGTAGCAATGCATCTAGATAGAGAATTGATCATTGAGAATTGATACCAATAATGTACACTGAATCACATTAGGTAATAATATTACACAAAACTGAATGACAGATCAAAATATCGTGTTACACATTTATAGCTACGGTAGATCTATGTAATACCAAACTACTGCACAACTTCAAAGTGTACATATAAGCCTACAACCATGTACTAGACAGTGGGGATAGATTCACTGGTGTAGCCTACAAACATTCACAATAACAAAACTGCTGTACAAATTACTTTTTTTTCTTTAATATTATCTGAATACTGAAAGTAGCTGACCTAGTGAGTTTGCAATCATGTTGATGAGAGTACAAATCTAGAGAATAAACTAAACCCTCTGTGGGATAACTGACAGGTTGACAGCAATCCCAGTGTGCCTTCTCTGCTAATCTTAAATGTACACAGGAAGGTCAAATATTTATGTGCTTCACTTTATGAAGTTTGGCAATGTCATCATCAATACCTCTTCAAAAACACAAACAAACAGATAATTTAATTGAGCTATATTTAGAAAGTGGCCTTTTCCATCAATGTGCAATCAACCAACCATACATGATTTTGTACTGATGAATTTGAACCACAAATGACAGAATGTAACTTTAGAACTGTAGAATTACTTGGAAGGCACTGCACAGGGTTGAGGGAAAACCTCACGTTACTGAGTAAGACCCTACAATCCTAAGTACTATCTTACGTACAGTATGTAAACATAACATTAACCATGGTCTACAGTATGTTTGATAGCTTCCACTGTACTGTACAAAACTAATTAATAAACACCCTACTAAGTGTCTTTGTAATGTTTGTAAGTAATGTCAACAAGTTAATTACATATATAACCTTGATTCTATAAAAGATGCTCAGAACCTACAATATAATATGGTAGAAGATAACTTGTATCAATAAAGGTGATTTCAATGAACTGTACTGTAAGTACTACGTACATATCACCTTAAAACTTTACCAAAATTACAAAAGCTTTATGTAAAGTGTAATTCAATATAACTCAGAGTACAGTACCTTCAGTTGCTATCATTCTACTTACTGTATCTATTAACAAGTTGTGATTGAAATTAATTAACTAATGCACCCCCCCCCCTCCTCCATCATGAAAAAGGCAAGGAATGTTGTTTTCTTTCCATCCAAAAGATGATAAATGGCGAGGCAGTTTTATAGATTTTAAGTATCATATATATTTCACTAAGTGTACGTATATGAAGAAACAGTAATACTTCCAGTAGGCTTCAATAAGGCTTCAATGCTGTATATCCGCGTATAAATTTGAATATAAACACGTATTAATTCGAAAACATATGAGGATTAATTCGAATACATATGAGGATTATACATGTATTAATTTGAATATATACATGTATTAAGTCATGCTGAGTGTACGTCAATAGAGACTAAATTTGCAATTTCTCATTTATTGCACTGGCGGGGCTACAATGTGGGTGAAAGCTATTAAGACATGCCAGTTATTTTCTGATTAATACGCGTATATATATATTCAAATTAATACGCGTGTATATTCGTAATTAATACAAGGATATAATATGCGGTTTGTTCCATATGGCTTGCCATATTTATAAGGTTCAAAATACTATTGGTGTTGTGTGATAGTTCATGCAATGATGTCATGTCAGTACTATGTACATATCAACATCATAGTTGATGTACATAATGTGCAATGGTAGTGCTGCAAATAGAACCTAATCTAGCTACTGTACTTTACCACCAACTATATTGTTTGATAAACTGTACTAAGTAGTTTGAGTGATCACTCCAGTTGTCAAGGATAGCTGCAGGTGTTGACTTCCTTTCTTTCATGAGTAGTTTCTAATATTATGCTGGCCCAACTTAATTCTGTGACAACAGTTTGTTTAGCTGCCTAAAACAAGTTGAGATGCAATCCTCCAAACACCAAAATGGTGATGTGCATGGTAATACTTTGTTTGGCATATGACCCAAATGTGGATGAGTCACAGATGGAGGCAAACACAAAGCTGAAAACTAGACGGAAACACAGACTGCTCCTTATTGCTTGTAAATATACAATAGTAAACTAATTCTGCTCATAGATATAATACATTGAATCTTAATGTCCAACAACCAATAAACTTGAAGTTCCCAATTGATAGCAAAGTTAGTACTTAAGAAGATGTTTATTTATCTCTGAAATCATTGCAGCAAATGTGTTCTTGTACCATTTCCAAACTATAGCAAATGTGTGCCTCTACATTATGTCAAACACTTTGTTACTTTGTTATGACTAGAAAATGACAACAAGATTAAGGGTAAGGGTTAAGGGAAGGTAAAGGTAAGGGTAAGGGATTGTAACCGATTATTGTTTCTTGATGAAGGGGACATCCTGACTATTCACAGCTTGCCGAGGAATGTTCATATAGGGTTGCCATACTTCTTTGGTTGAAAAGTGGGACATACTTAGTGGTACCGTCTAAATGTTGTATAGGTCGCACAATGCTGAAAAGGTTACCAATTCACTTGCACAATAGACGGAGAGTGCTAAGGTTGTTGGGTGACAGGTAAGCAGGAAGCGAAGTAAATGTTAAATTTCTATAATCATCATAGGCCTTCTTCTTGCGGTTATGTACCACATGGTACACAGCTTTTCCTGCAAAAGTTTTGGGGTCAATATGCAGCCATCAAACAAGTGTGTGTTGAAAACGATTACATCATGCTTCCAAGACGGACATGTATAGTGATTATTACTAAGTTACATGTGTACTTACTTGAGTTTGCATTTCATAACACTAACAGCAATTGGGAGAATTTAGTTTGCTGTAGAGAACAGTATATTTATGATCCCAATTAATTGGCACATATGGTCACCCTAAATTCACTGCAACAACTTCTGAGATAAAATCACCATTTCTGGCGTTTGTAGGTTAGCCGAGAAGAGTTGTAGGCTACATTTTCCCTAGCCTGCTTACCTAAACCTGGAGATCAATCCTAGAGCGGTTGTCCTGATGTGGTCAGCATAATTTTATTACTTAATTTTAGAGAATATCAGGAAACGAGTGTTGTTAGGCCTAACTATCTTATAGGTTAGACTAATTTCAAATTTCTGCAAAACCTAAAGTAGCATTGGTCTTGGCAAGCGTTAGTGCGTAAATAGGCTATGATTGCTGGTAGATTAGGCTAAGCCTTTTATTATGTTCTCTTAGTCCTGGTGTGACCAATTTATGCTACACTAACCGCACGAGCGGAGCGAATCCTATGCTATCTATCATCTACTTTGTCACTATCTATCAGTGGCAAACCGTACGTGCAACAAAGTCAAAGAGTCAGAGGCCTAACCAAGTTATGTTATGCTTTTCAATAGCCCGTAGAACAGTCCTACCTCCATTTCATCGAGTGAGGCGAAGCTGCAAATGGCAAATCCATCCACAATGACCTCTTCACAAGAACTTGATCTAGACCTAGAGAGTTTTTTCCTTCTTGGAGGGTGTCTTGTTTTTTCCCTACCACGACTGGTAGGGGGTGAGGGCGATTCCTCGTCCCCGCTCCCGTCCTCGTTGTTTTGCTGGGCTTGTCTTTGACGTTCCTGTTTCATTTCTTGTGCTCTTTCTCGTCGACGATTTCTCTGAGTTCTTTGCTTTGACTCACTTTCCATGACTTCGAATATGTTCCATAAGTCCTAAAGAAACTTCTGGTTGACAAAGGAAATCACTCCATATCACCGTTTGGATAAAAATCCTTGTAATGTGTAAGGGTTATACCAGGCAGTCGCCATGTTTTTTCCACTCGTTCAGTATCTGTAACATAACATTGTTGGCACAATAGAATTAAAGGACTGGTGTCAACACAAGCACCTCTGTAGTAGCGAGGATGTGGTGGTAATGAAATTGGTGGCGCATTACAGAAATGAATTTTCCAAAGTTTTATTCCTGTGTGGAACACGGACTATTTATACAAATTGGGCTCAATAGTTTCAACTTCAAAAGACAATTGAACGCGTATGTGGAATGGAACAAGATTTGTTCAGTTTGATGATTAATTTATGCATGAATCGCAGTGACTTCATAAATAATTGGATTTTATATATCATCTCAGACTTGAAATATAATTCTATACATGGTTTCTTAAATAAATGTGTATCTGGACTTTATTTTTGTTCATTAACTAATTATCAACTCCATGAGAAAGTATATTAGAAAAAGAAAAATCAGTTCTGAATGTCACAGGAAACTGCACAAATGAATTTGATTCTATGGAGCATTAAATAAACTATGTGAAAATCTGGAAAATACTGACTAAATAGAAACATTAATTACTGGCTACAACAGTTATATGCAATTGGAGTTAATCATTATTGAATTGGAATATAATGAATATTAATAACCCCCCTCCCCCCCCCCCCCCCCAAAAAAAAAACCAGGGCTCCATGCATGTATGCTTTCTCCCAGACTTAGCTTATGGTTACAGTTTAATGTGTGCCTTATATCTCTACGGGAGGGTTCAATTTATTCGGGTATTTAAACAGTTAACGAAATTGCTCATAATTCTTCGAATACTCAACGAGATCCTCGATATAGATCCACTTTCACAAAATATTCACAAGTTCGATACAGTTAATTAAAAAATATTGTTTTACTTTTACACATTTCGAATAGTTACGTTTTCTTTCTTTTTCCTCCGGTATGTCATTCTCGTGGTAACTATATTTTAACTAAACAACCTTTGTAAGTATATATAACGTAGCATATTATCCTCACTTTATAATTTATCATAGCACCATGCGCTAATTTGTGTGTACATGTGACGAAATTGAATGGAATCAATCACCATATTTTGGATTTGGATGCAATCCAGCAAAGCTATAATAGTAGGCCAACTAGTTAGTTATATACGTCTATGAAAAGTCACGACACACAACGAAAGTCATGATTCCTAGTAAAAAGGGTTATGAAGAAGAAAACATGCTTATCTGCCTTTCATAAGTTTTATTTACACCTACTGACTTAAATAGATTGAAAATTTCAATCCGGTACAATCGATTGAAATGATCTCATATCTATTTCTGACGTCACGGCAGTTGAACGCTCTCGAGCCTCAGTCCTGCGACTAGGAATATGAAACAACACTGCCATATTGTCCATGGAACGTACTTTCACCAATGATATGCCTTTCGTATATATGACAATTATTGATTTAAAAAAAAAGGATTTTTCGTATCAAACTAAAACAAAAGATGACTTTTGGTACCAGTAATTGTAGGCTATATAACCATTAAAAGTTAATCTGATTTAACCGTCAGTGTTTCAAATTAATTAAGAGTTTCACAGGCCTAGGCCTTATAACAGTATGAAAGAGTTCTTTTTGCCTATACTTAATAATATAGTCGCCATCCACCAGTAACGCGTATACCTCCACCCATATTATTTAGATTGCAGACCGGTTATAACATATATAGGCCTACATTTATATACCGAGCTGGCTAAATCAAATATCCTGCAAAGCTTGCAGATTTTGTGGAACGTTACTTTGTCAAGTTGTCGATAACGCGTGGCTTAGCAACATCTTTATATAGCCTACCGTCCGTGAACGAAAAAAAGCCCCATCACCAATGATATCGGACTGTGACTGAAAAACATTAAACAAAGCCAAGCGGAAATGTGACCGTTACATCTTGAATATTAATTATTCACTTTATATTTGTTTTCTTATCCGTGTAACCAGATAAGACAGATTTATGTAATGCCCGTGACTATAGCATTAACTAGGCCTTGACGCCCTCCCGCAATAAAAGGAAAGGACCAACTTTCACCAACAGTAAAGGTAATAATATACCATTATTATTATGTTTTTTGTCATTACAATTTTCAATTTATAATGTTAACTTTTTTGTCCCTCCCCATAACAACCCATTTTGTTCTCCACCAACCATATCTCATTTCTTCGAGAATCTCTCGTATAGACTCACATGCGTGGAGAAGGAATGTGCCATATTCTATAGCCTTATCGTAGTTTCTGTGTGCATGACCTGAGAAGCCGAGCCCCGGTTCAGTGACTAAAGGGCCAAAAATTGTTGTTGGAATTTTGCACAATTTTGCCTTATTAACCAATGGACATTCCGTGCTTGACCTGGAATTGAGAAGTTAATTCTTTTTATATAAATGTTTAAAATATAGGCGATATGAAATAGTCAACTTCAAATTAAGCGTAAGCACTGCAGGTATATATGTATATACATATTATGACCATTTTTCTTTCTGCGTGTCGGTTTTTTGTTTTGTATGCGTTTGACAGTGTACAGCAGTTGCCCTCGGTCTGACCATAAAAGTTCTATACGTCTGCAATAAATATTCTTAAAGCATATAGCCTATGTTAAAATCAATTTATTTCATCTTTAACTGATACAAAATAGATCATATTAAAAGAAAATTGTGGTGATGGACGGGTAGGCACATGTATACTGAGAACAAATATTAAGGGCACAAGTTGGTAAAGCCACAGTAAATATCATTCGTGAAATAAGACATAGGCTAATGCCTATACTATTATATTTGTAATTGGCATCTCCTGTTTCCTTTTCTTTACTAAAATTTTTCAAATTACCACCGAAGAAAGAAAAATAAGATTAAAATTGATACATTTGCATGCAGCTCCCGCATCAAATTTTAATGCATTTAAATTATTTTGCAGCACCCGAGTGAGTCTGCTTCTAATGGCGGGAAACACGCGCTCAGCTGGTTCTGCGAAACAGCCCTTTAATTCCTTTTGTGGCCACATGCACAACAACAACCTGGATAATTTCGTAGGTCTACGCAATGATGGAACCATACACAGACGATGTGAACAATATTCTGTGGATTTTGGATCAAAATACGCTCAAGAATTTGATTCATGGAATACATTCGGAGCCAAATTTTACCAAGGTAGCAACAAGATGTTGTGTTTTGAAAACGAGAAAGAAGAACCTGTGGAAAATGGAGACAACGGATTAAAGTTTGTGAATGGATTTGCTGCTCAGATGCGTCACAATACTGTTGCTACGTATTCAAGTGATGAAAGCGAAATAGACTGTAATTTTTCCACCTACGAAATCGACTCCAACGTTAGTTCTTCTCCAAGCCATTGCTCTACTAAAAGTTGCGTTAAATCTACATCAAGTCAGGAATATTGCACAGACTTTACAGAGACGGACAGCAGAATGTCTAACACTAGTATTAAGTCAAACGTCAGTATCTCGCGATCGCCTAGTTCACTACGTATGTCTAGCAGTAACGAAACTGCACGCGATGCTATGCTAGTTGACATCAATATGGCGGTCGCGGGGTCAACCCGAGATTGCAACCCAGGCGTCGCGGTACACGAGGAAGTCTCTGTGCCGTCAGATTTACAGCAAAAACAAATACATGACGAGAACTCAAACGTTATCGATAACGGTACGTTGTTGTCCAAGGCAAACTGCTGTATTAAAACTATGGAAAATAAGACAGGCATTGCCAAGACGACAGGTGAGACATTTCTTGCAAGAATCCACAAGACTCGATTTACGTATAATCAACACAATAGTAATTTAGGACTCGTACAAGATTGGCTTGATAACAGTATCGATAGTGTGAACAATAATTTGATTTTAGAACAACATAAGCTTGACGGGCAGCGTGCTAGACCAGGATTAGTGTGTAAATGTTGCGCCGAACAGGACAACAAGTCTAAAGTTAGAGGAAAACGTTTTAGGAAGGGCAAAAAGAACAGAAAATTTGAATATGAGGTAGTTAAAAGGGAGAGTTTAAGAAAAAAGAAGGTATTGAATGGGCATTCCAAGAGGAAGAAAGATAAACGGTTGAAAAGCGTTTACGGTTTGGATAAACGCAGGTTGAACTTGAAGAAAGGGAAAATGGAATCGGAGAAGGGAAGCATACGACGTAAGCTAGCCATGCAGAGAATTAATGAAACGGATGCTAAGAAAATGATAAAAGAACTAAAAAGAACCCTCAAAAGGGTAAGTGCCGAAATTGAGGAATTAAAGAAACTAACATCGAAAAAGAAAAAGCCAAAACAAATATTAAAGACTGGCAAGAAAGGTGGGCGTAGTCGATCAGATGGGCGCCAGTCTAGTAGTAGCAGAAAACACCTTGTCAAGACACACTGTGTTATGGAACCATATCGTTATGTACCCAAAGAAAAATTTACTTTCCAGTGTGCTATTCCGTCAACACCAAGTTTAACAGTAAGAAACGGGGATTTAGAACCAGCATTTAGTATGATCTTTACCAAGGGAGCACTACCTCCAAAGAAGCATCCAGTGTGGTCATGGAAATTAGGTAAACCACCACTACCTGGCACAGTTATTAAGAAGCAAACGGTGATACCCTCGTAGGTGCATGTGTTATAAGTACGGTTTAGTATTGCAAGTGTCATATGGATTCGATGAAAATAGGATATAAAATATCAGTAGGCAATGGGAGATGACTTTTGGTTGGTGGCTGGCCCCATCGTCCCCTCAGAACTCACCCCCCCTATATTTCCACAACACATTCTGTGTACAATGTCGAAAGAGAGTGGATATTATACATCAATGTGCTGTGATTTCATGTTTTATTCATTGGAACTATCTGTGTCCAAATTAATTACTTTTCCACACATGTTTCGTTTTTCAATTGGTTACGTTTTTATCCACTGACTTTTATCTTCTTCTTCTTCTTCTTTGTGTTTAATCTCATCTCCTTAATCCATACATTTTCATTGTTATTTACCCGCCCCCCCCCCCCCCCCCCCTCCTCTCCCCCCCCTTCAATAACTGGCTCTTTTCTTCTTTTCTCCCTATCTTTTCTGCATTACT
>JAAAKB020000011.1:424783-435550 GCA_010014835.2 Apostichopus leukothele | reverse complement strand
TTTGTTTGAAATGCTCTCCAAATGCATACATGCACACACACCTACACGAGACCTACAGTACTAAGCTGTACTGCTATACAAATAAAAGTGATTTCTTTAAACTCTTGTCGTGCATAAACAATTTTCTTTTGCGAATGGAACTGCCAATTTCTTCTTACAAAATGTGTTCCTGCGATTTCTGAAACAACACCCTGCAACATCTAATTGCCTATGACCTTTAAGACAAGTACATCGATGGTGTAAAGACAAACATTTTTCCTCTTTGGTAGTTTTAATATCTTGTTTTAAAGACAAAAATATGAAGACAATTATGTCATAGCAACAGATGACAGCAGGAAATACTGAGCGCTAACCCCTGGTTATCAATGTCCAGGCTGAATTGGGTCATTAACGGTAGATGTCTAGGGTTCTGATGGATCCCAAGTACGAGTTGAAGAACCGGTGTAGGTATCAAAGTTTGATTGGTGCTGGTTGAAAAGACTGAGTGTCGAGTACTGACCACCACAGCTACTACTGTACATCAATAGCCCACATCAATATAAGGGCTGGTGACCTCGTTTCATTAAATACCAACATTTATTAAACAACCATATTCAATGGCATATCCAGGATTCAAGCTAAAGCAGGCCGGTGAAAATGTATGCACCTTCCTCCTTCAAAAGACAACACCGGTAAAATGTAAGGAATGCCTTCGTGTGAAACATGCTAAAAAATATGTTATCCCACTATGTATCTAGGTTTGAGTAAAACTATATTTACAGCTAATTCTTAGCCCCCAAACATCTGTGCCCCTTCTCTAAATTCGCGACCCTTTTTTTTTTATATACTACCAGATCACTGTGAGTACCATGTGCGAGATTTGAAATAATTTATACTGTACTTAGTTTTTTAACTTGTGAACAGCAATTAGTCCCAGAAACTGATCAGAAGGAAACCTTTAGCCGTAATTCTCATTTACAAAGCAGTCCCTAGTGCATCCGTTCTGAAAGTTATCCCACCAAAGGTTGATATTTCTTTTGTTGTGATAACAGTGCAGACAAATAGTATCTCTTGTCTTTGTATTAATAATTGGGTCTATGGCAACAACCAGCTCAGCTTTTCACATCAGTCACCAAAAAAAAAAGATGAACCAAGGTCATACTTACATATTTCATAACTGTTCCCATAAATTTAAATTATTTCCTCACAGTATAATAAACATCTTAAAGCAACTGTTTGTCTGTAGTCTAAGGCAAAACTAGAACTTATACATATAAACATTAAACCAATGGTGGTTTATTTGATTATGAAAGGAAAAAGTAGACCATGGCATTTTGGAAGTTCTCCTTGTTGTTTCTGCATGAATTGATGCATAATTATTAACAGGGGTGCTTAGTACAATGTTTTATTCCCCCTAGTATGTTGATTATTACATGAAGGCCCTGTCAGAAGCATTTAAATTGCAAAAATGGGATGGGAAGGGAGGGGAAGAGGAACTCTACGGTCCCAGCCGATTGGGTGTTGGAACATTGACCGTGGCAACATTAGGCACTGTAACCGTGGCAACATTTCGCAGAGTAGGGAGAGGATACGTCATTAGTGAAGAGGTTACACAGACAGAGGGTGGCACAGAGGAGTGGGAGGGAACCTGTGGGGACATAACAGAGGGTAGGGAAGCTGTGGGGATACCACCTGCTGAAGCAATAGACACTGGCAAGCCTTGCAGCTCTGCTGTAATGACCTGTGCTGTAGGATTGGCTGTGGCGACCTGAGCGGCCGTCGGTGCAGCGGCAGGCACGCGGGCGGGGTAAGGGACTACCCCTGCTGTGGCAGCGGTCAAGTGTACCTGTGCTGGGGTGATGGTCGAAGTCGACCTGACCAGGTGCGACTCGGCCAGCAACACGGCGGACACGTCACTCTTGATGGTCCGGAGGCGAGCATTCTGCTCCAGGAGTACCTCGTTGGTAGCTGTCAGGTCATCCACCTGCTTCCGCAGGTCCTCCAGCTTGCGGTGAAGCCTTAGGTTCTCCTCTTCGTAGTCTCGGATGGAGCGTGTCCGTGGGATCTCGTAGTAGATGCTGCCCCCGCTGGCGTACTCATCGAGACGGCTCTGCCTGGAGTAGAAGGGCAGCTCTGAAGTGATCCGCCTCCGTGCGATGTCGTGGCTGTATTCGTCGAACGGTGAGCTCTCTCGCGGTGAGTCACGTGATGATTTAATCCGGGTCTCCTGCTGGTAAGATGAGCTGCCACTGCTGCGCCTCCGGTCCTCGTACTCGATGTCCCCGATGCTACGATGGCGGTATTTACATTTCATCCCCCGCTTGCACTGTCCGCTCAGAAAGTCCTTGCAGAGGGGGATCTGACGGTCGCTCTTGGCGCTCCAACTCTCCGGGGAGGCCTCCCTCTCGAGTGACCGGGGCAGATGACCGGTCTCCTTGTAATAGTCTTCGGCTTCTGCCGAGCAGTGTATGAACTTGCAATTGACTCGATGGCAAAAGCTGTTCTGATAGTCACGACAGAACTGGTACATTTTGTCTGTGCCTCGGGGGTGCCTGAACTTGCAGCTGCTGCCGCGGGTGCAAGCCTTGCGCAAATAGTCTCTGCAGATTTCCTCACTATTCTCGTGGTCACTCATGCTGCTGCAGCTGCTGCGTCAGTGCTAAAACATGGCTGCATTGTGCGAGGCGTGGCGGCAGAGTGCAACGGAAACAAGCATCTGTTGGTCAAGAATAAAACCTAATTAATGACATTAATTTACGACTGCAAAAATAAGAATTTAAGACTCACCAACAAACGACACACAAGCTTGCAGGTTTTGGCTTTGATCCATTCAGAGATGAAATCAACCCCCTCTTTTTTTTTGTGGTCTCTCATATCTCTGTCATGTCTCTGTCATGCTAAAACAACAATCAAAGCACTCATTACAAAAGTGGATGAAAAACTAATCGGGAAAATTGTATACAAAACTTGGAAAAGATCAAATCGTTTTTTTTCTTTTTGGTTACAAGGAGGGGATTCAAAGGTCATTGGTTCAAATCCAATTCTGGCCAACACTTTCGTTGCTCCTTTCTCAAAGTGTTTCCAACTGCAAATTCAGCGTTGAAGATGGAAGTATATGTTGTGAAAGTTTGGAAGTGAATGAGTTAGACAGTGTGAAGGCTGTGTAGGGAAAAGGTCATTTCAATGAGATAAACAGATGCTACTGATGACAATATGGAACTCAACTGGAAACAAAGATTTTTTTTTTTTTTAACCAAATTCTACCATCCAGAAATCACCAGTTCAAGAACTCAAAAAGGTTCATTAACCCAGCTAATAATTTGACAAACTGGCACAACTTTTATTACCTTTCCAGCTACAAGCTTACACATGTATGATAACCTTTTCAGTGTAATTGTGTTAGATCTTTGGAAGAGGGGTAGGGGGAAGGGATCAAATGTTTCCAAGGGACAGTCAGTCATTTTTTTGATACGCTAATTCTTTCAGCAGCAACTGACTTCACAGAGTTTCTACATAGTCACAAGGTACTCTACGTGTACACAGTCGTCCCATTGTTGGTTGTGTAGTAAGCTACGGCAACCGTATTATCCGTTCTTCGTCTCCGAGATGCATCGTAGGAGATGGAATGTACATTTCCACCAAAAATATGAAAAAGAGAACATATGACATAATATACAACAAGCACCAGAACAAGAAGAAAGTGACAAGGAAATGGAGGGAGGGGGAAAAACATGGAAATTATAGAGAAACAAAAACAGTTGTTCCATTTCAGGAAATTAAAAAACATTTATTCACGACCAAACTTAGGAACCAATCCAAAGAATCTACTACTGCGTTTACTGAATCAAAAGGAAGATCAATATATAGAAAATGTTTGTACTGTAGCTGTCAACCGATACTTTTTTTTTGTTGGTAACAACAGACAAAAAACCACAGTAAAATCTTAAAAATGCAAACTTTTCCAGGATTATTTATGATTGTTAAAGTCTCGGTACTCTCCTTCTCGATGGTTGGAAAAAACAGCAATTTAAGTCCTTGCAAAGGAATGATAAAGAGAACGATGGTATAAAAACTACATTAAATCAAAACTGTACAATCTTATGTTATCTGTCTAAGCAATGTGAGATCAAAGTTTAAGTCGGGACAGAGGGTCCTTTTACAAATGCCAACTTTCGCTTAAATTGCGTTATTTTGAAAAATGCTTTCTTCAGGAATGCTCGTTATATAACAGCTGATATTTAATCAAGGGAATTGAATGTTGGCAGACATTTTTCATGAATGGGATCTTTATTAAGAAAGCAACAATCCACAGAAGAAAAAAGAAAAAAAACCTGCATGTTGTTTTGTACATTTCAGACCTAAAACATGTCAAAGATTAATCAACAAGATTTCATGAAATAGAAAGTAAAGCAAAAATTTGTCAAGAGGATGATATAAAACACGACCCAGTGCGATCAGTTTCAAGATGTAAACCTGACAAAGATAACACTGCCTTCAAAACAACCATAATTAGAGTTAGCGGGTAAGATACTGCGATTTAAACTAAACATAACATAATTGTTGTCTCTGCAGCTGCTTTTCCACTGATTGGATAATATATTAACTGTACTGCATTTTAAGATACTAGATGACAATCGCTTCGTTTTGGCAGAAAAGCAAAAGATATTAAATCGTAGGCAAATGGCGTGTGCGACCTGCATCGACACTGAAACTTGTCTACACGGGTACTATATACATTCATCATTAAGATAATTGCTATCATTAATCTGTCCATGTACAATGTTATTATAAAGTCATGAGAACGCCGCTCCGATTGAAGGAGTAGTGAATACAGACTACTGTTGCATCTACCAGCAGCTAACTAAGCAGATCAAAATGCATACACAGTTCAGCATGGTCAAGCAGCAGCATCCCATCTTAACGACCCATTTAAACGAAGCAGATCTTTCTGAGAGAGCAACTAAGAAAAGTTAAAAGGAAGTGACTCCCCTTATTTACAGGGGTGGGGTAGGGGGGGTCTAAATGTTCCCAATTTACTGTCCAACCATCGCAAGCTGCACTTGCGCCACTTCTGTTTTGCCCGTTCTAAGCTGTGCGTTCTGCTGCAAGAGAACCTCGTTGGTCGCGGTGAGATCATCCACTTGTTTGCGCAGCAAGTCAACCTTCTGTCTCAGCCTGGCGTTATCGTCTTCTAAGTCGCGGATGGAGCTAGAGCGGCCGTTTTCAAAATCGAGATAGCTCGATCCCTCGTATGAAGAAGGCCTTCCGTAGCGAGAGTAAGCGCGGAGGACATCCAAACTCTGAAGCCGTCTGGATCTGTCAAATTCATACTGATAGTCGTCCGGAGGACCCCAACCACCCCGACCCCCCCGTACTGGACCCTCCCGCATACGTTCATAATCCAAATCTCCCTGACTCTGGTGGCGGAACTTGCAACCTGCACCTCGGGGGCACTTCCCCTTCAGAAAGTCGCGGCACAGCCCTATATCCCCCGTGCTGGGTTGCCGGCCTCTATTACTGGAGCCTCTGCTTCCTACATCATCGGAGCTGGAAGGGAGGTTGCCATTCTCCTGGTAATGGGATTCTTCGTCACGCGTGCAGTGGATGAACCTGCAGTTGCGGCGCCGGCATATTGAATTTTGAAAGTCATGACAAAACTCCAACTTCTTTTCGGCATTATCGGGATGAAGGAACTTGCAATTTTTGCCACGGTTGCAGACTTTTCGCAGGAAATCGCGGCAGACGTCGCCCTTTTGCTGCCCGCCAGCATTGATATTATACTTATCCTCATTTGCAGAATCCATGGTGTAAAGGCGTCAGCGCACTTTTCTGTTGCGAGAAAAATAAGATGCTCCAATGAATCAATCCTTTTAATTTTTTTTTGCTCCAACAGCTAAAGAAACTTATTTGCAAGCAATTTGTATCTATCTATCACACAAGATTCGCAGACCTTCAATTCTGCGAATGGATCGATGAGATATATCCGTCACATTTTGCAGACTGCTATCTAGAAGCGACATATTTGTGAACAATGGCATTTCGCATCTGTGAGGTGATCAGCTATGTATCTTACACAAATCCTTACATATACCACTGGTGCTCGCATCAATGTAAGTTAATCATCGAAAAAATATATGCAACGTACAGCCGCTTTATTCTCACATGGGTGTTCAGCCTTTGCCAACAACAGCAATGAACAACGGCCAAGCTCACATGACAACTTACACTAACCCAATTGCTGCGCACTGATAAAAACCTTGCTTATTTCAAGTTAAGCAACCACACTCAACCCACAATTGTGAGTTCTCTTGACAGCTTTTTTTTTAATCATAGCAAACAACACCTTCCCAAATGGCATTTCGTGAAAACACAGTCAACTGTGACAGACTATTCCATTGGTATCAGAAACTTCAGGGTGACCAAGCAACCTTACCCGTAAACCTTACAATGTAGAGCACTCAGCTTGACTTCTCTGCTTACAAGATCAGCGATGTTGTCCACCTAGTCATCAAAGCAGCACTTTAAAGTACGCTGCAATATGAGTTGATACAGATCTGTTGGTTCCTCAACCTATGACCAAAGAAATGAGAATTGATTTTTTAATGGGACTTAAAACCATCTATCCATCCATCATTGTGATAGAGATATTAATGCACTATGTAGCTGAGAGATATGATGGTATGTCCAAAGCCTAGATACATACACACGATTCAGAATCGGCAACATATCAACATACCATAAAATCAATACCGATAATACTGTAAGACATCCCAATTTTTGCAGCAACATTTTTCATTCATTTAAAATGGCCAAAATATTTTTGGTGAAAAAATTTAACTTTGCAGGAGAAAAAATGCCTGTGTTCCATCTCTCATCCAATCTTTTTACAGCTCAAAACCAAGGAACAAATGCCTAAATATTAACATGGAGGAAGGTGGGAAAACATTCATGAAGACACTCTTGAAAAGTGTGCTGGTCATTTTTTAATCTTTTCTATATGCAGCTCTAAGTTTTTACGCTATACATTTTTAGAATTGCATCGCAAGTGCCGAGAAGTGCGTCACATTTTACCATGCAATACTGGCTACATTGAACGCTGGCTAGTTTCCCCTTTCCAGTTATTTATTTCATGACTGATTACTACCAGTGATGTTTAGGCGGGTAGAGTGGTGGTGGTGTGGTGGTAGTATGCATCTTTTTCGCTGTGTGTACAAGGATAGCGCAGTTTGGTGGGTACAGTTTAACAAGTTGTTAAAAACTTTTCACTGTAGAAATACAGTTGTATTCTTGAAGTTGTATTCGTCTTTTGACAGTGTTAACGTTGGAGAGGAGCAAAATACAATGAGGAATCTTGGTCATTGATTCTTTGGGTTTGACCCGGTACACAATGGTTGGTAAACAGGTGTTTATGTTACAAGTCTGCCATATTTTTGTAAAATTTTGCCCTACCAATAGTACACATAAGGGGACATTTCCAAAAATATAGTGAGCATTTAACAAATTAACTGTGATTGGTTGTTATGGACTTGTGTTAAATTATAAGATGGGGGTGTTATGTTGTATTTTTCTTGAAATTATCCTCTCTTCCAACCCACGGACAACCGCTCTGAGAAGGTGCGGGGGAAAACTAGGTTTCCTGCAATGAGAGCTATGTGGTATTGTAGAGTGTACATATATGATTATGATGTAGATGTACAGTCATCGTGTGGTAATGACACTTGACAGTACAGTGTTCATGTACAGTCGGCAATGGTTTATGTTATCGGTATGTTTGTGTCTACCGGTCTTTCTGTATATCGGTAATATGCAGAGAGCAATACCGTCGGTATGACTACGATAACAATACTGACAAGACTATCATCGAATATATCGGTATACAGCCGGACCTCACCTACAAAGGCTACATAGAACTTAGAAGCTTAGGCCTACCCTTTACTATCAGTGTATCACATGCACATTCGTGGGCGCCTGCGCTAACGACTAAAAAAAGTGACGGTAACTTAGGCCGAACATCATATAATATAACATTGTAACATGTCGATGCTTACGCAAAGAATATTAATAAATCTTTACTATGTTTCTACGTATTACTAAACCGATGCGGCACTTTAACATACGCACACGAACATTCCGAAGTTTTGGTCTACAAACCTTTATCTTTCACGCCTGTATATAGCACAGCGACTTCCTCGGTTGTGTTTAGAAAAGAGCTGCCGTTGGTCAGATAGATGATTATATATAACAAATCGAAAATCTTATGGCATATTTTCCCAATTAAAAAATAATAAATCAATTGAAAATATTTAAATAATTACTAACATTATTTTTAAAACTGTAGTACTAAAGAAATATGTTAACACTATACTTTTTACAGACTCTATCTAGAGGGGAATCATGTTTTTAAGCGTGCATGATCACGACCTGAGAAGCAAGGCACGCCAAAATAGATCAGTGGGATTAACCACAGAAATAGTACAGTGACTGTAGCAGGAAATTTCTGTGGTAGCACACACGCCACACGTAGAGCGAAATGTCCGTGACGTCACTACAGCTTAGACGTATAATATGTGTCGCTATTAAGGATTTTGAACTTCAGAGCGGTACAGAAAGGGAGTAAGAGGTGGAAAGAGGAGGCTCTGAGGCGCTTGGCAATGATCTCGCTCTATATCACACATGCATGATATGCACCGGACGCTGTGTGACAGTAGCTTTAAAGATGACACAAACCAAACCATCATCTTTAGCTAAGTGATGAACAACTGCCTCAAAACAGCTAATAAAATTCTTGCTCCGTTTGAGAGATATACTGTAATAAAATTCGTTTGTGGGCTCTCATTTTGCAAACTTGTGATGTCACTTTATAGAGTCACTATGACCTGAAACGTCGTTTTTTTCCTATTTTTTCTTCTTCTTCTCATATCTTCAATGTAGAATGTTAACAGTGTTGATGCTGACAGCAATGCCAAAATTATGTCATGCTCATAAAGTTTCAACATTTCAGATACAACACTTGAGTGCAAAATCGGTATACCCATCTCCAAGAAAAATATTTTAAAAAATGTGAGGAATTAAGTTTGGGAATGGAAAAGTACATGGAACAAAGCAAATTAGAACATGGTCACGAGTGTGGCATTTGTTTTTTAATTCATTGTAATTCCACAACATTGGTGTACTAAGAACCACGTCTATTTGCGTTATACTGTTTGAGATCGATTGGTATCGACTTCGGCTTGACATTAGATACCGCCACCCACGAATCTAAATTTATAGCCATTGACTGTATACCGATCCATCAAACAGCAGACTTAACTCCTTATGGTATTAGCCGATGTTTGTCTTCGGACGAAGTCCTAATGTCGACGTTTTGGATAAAAACCTACACCTTTTCATCCCGGAAGTATTCGAGCAAACTTAAGTGTTAGTTCCAACACTGTCTGCATGTGTATATGGCTCTGTAATATCAGAGTAACAAAGAAGAAGAACTTACCGGGTGGGCAGCTTTAATTTTTCAATATAACTTTTGGACAGCACAGCACCAATATTATCATCTCTGAAATAATGAGACCAATGAGTTTACGGCATTGTGCCGTCTGCGAAATAACGTAATACTGTGAGACGACAAAATGAGACATAATTGACTTTCGACGGCATAATAGTTTGGCACAAATGGCGCGCCATACAATCCAGTCGTTGTGTTTTTTCCAGATCAGTCTGAATGTTTTTATGAGCAGGAGTTTACTAAAAAATATTTCTCTTTCCTCGTAGTTACTTCTTCGATAAAGAATTCACAAAAACAGTCGTCGCCCGAATCTGAATGATGACTGTCACGATGCTGAACATTACACTGTTGCTGCCAAAACACTGGAGTCACCTATGGCTCAAGTCACAAGTCAGGTCAAGTCAACTGTGATTGAGTCACATGGTCAAATAACGTCAGTTATACTAAATGATGCAGATACATTTCAATTAAAAGTTAATACATTAGTCAAATTAAAGGAGAAAATCTGCCCGGAGTCAAGACTGCTCAGTAGATCACCATGAGTCACTTCACTGAGAGTGTAGCACAGCACATGGAATCGCATGCCTAAATATAATGAATTGTATGTATGTATTTTTAATCCTCCTGTAAGCAGGAACTCGCGAATAAGCCATCATTGGCTTATCAAAGCCGCAAGCTGACCAAAGTTAGTCTCTTAGAATAAGAAGGTGACCATAATTTTTCAGGTAGTCAGGAAAAGGTTTTGAGGTTGACCTCATTTTTGGACTTTATGGGTGGTATCTAACTTTATGTTTATTCCTCTAATACGTAAAACTCAGTAAGTTACTCGTCAAAAATCACGACTTCACACATTTAAGCTCTTTCCAGGAAACAAGGGAACAAACAATAACAAGTTAAACTTTAAACTAATCACCTATTGTGCGAAATTCGGGACAGTTCTATAGACAAAGTTCTGTTATGATCTGCAAACAATGCATGAAATCAGTGAGATTCCAGGGACATTTTAACATTTGGGGACGGCATATGGAATCCAGGAATGTACTGTATATGGAAATAGCGAATGATGAACAAGAGTTGCCTGAAAATCAACCACAGCAACAGGCAAATCCTGAGAATACGATATTAACCAAAATTGATGTACCCAATGTTAACACAAAGATAAAGTATCGTCTTCAAGAAGATGATGAATGGACACAAGCCACAGTTATGGGAAAAGGTGGCAAAGCAACAGGAAGAAATAAACATTATGTCAATGTTCAAAGAGAAGAAGATGAGCAGAAAGTTGGAAT
>JAAAKB020000011.1:362401-372434 GCA_010014835.2 Apostichopus leukothele | reverse complement strand
ATAAGAGTTGTTGCGAAAATAGAGGAGGACGAAGGAGTGAGGGAAAGGGAGAATTTTAAGGAAAAAAAAGGGAAAAATTTTTGACGGGAGGAGAGGGGGGGGGGGGGGGGGCACGTGCCCCCTGTGCCCCCCGGTTCCGCCGCCCTTGCATATCATGTGATAGTCAGAAATAGGCTAACGATTGTACCACGCTGATATTTTGTTATTCTTTAACGATGGCAAAGTGAACATTGATGTGAATGATGTGTGTGAGGTGTGTGTGTCAGCGTGAATAGTATAGTAAGACACGGCTTGGCTTAACCACTCTATAACTCAAATAGAACATGGTGTTTTGACTTCATACATGCTTTTTGTCCCCAAAGGAAGTCAAAGTTGATTGGAGATCCACAAATGTCAATGTCTCAAAAACGTATAAACAAGACAACTTTAAAAAACACATTTGGGTAACTTCATACTTTAACATTCGGATCCGTCATAGTGATTTGAATGCCCTTATTGTTTTTAATAGAGGTCAAAGGTTATTTGACTGTCAGAATCTGAAACCTTGTAAAAATCATAGCTTCCAAACTGAGAGGCTTGAATGAACTTCAATGAAGTTCAAAAACGGTCATTGGTGTCAAAACTTGAAATTGTTATGTACACTTACGGTACATTAAATGTTGTCATATTATACGCTACACCAACAACGCTATAGTGATAATAAATGTGTCCACACCTTCAGTGTTATCAGGTAGTCTAAATCTCTCATAACTTATGAAATATGATATAAAGATATTTGTTGCTCTCTATAAAGGTACCAGGCTCGAAAGCCCCATCAATTACCTACACGTTTTGTATTGTTGGTCTCCAAAAAGAACTTGTAATATAGTCTTTATTGTACTGATGTAGCCTATCTGCGATAATTTTTATGTTTGGTAGAACTAATTTGAATTAAAGCAAAAGACTTCAGGTAGACAGACCTATTAATGTATACAGATGGCAAGGTATTTGTAGGTTTTCTAGTGCATGGTCGTACCCAGCACAGATATACATGTATAACCAAACTTCGATAGTCCATCAACGAAACCCTTTAGAAATCATCCGGTTTCCATTCGCTATCATTTTCTTCATATAACTTGGCTGAATACGGCATGCCTTTGCCTCATCAACACCATCGAATCGACGCTGGCGGTCAAACCACTTGAGTGAAATTTATTGCAAATCTAATAAACACATCTATGCGAAGATGGCTGTTAAAGGAGTCCTTAATAAAATATCTAACCTGGCCTGACCGTTGTTGTGTATCAATGGCTTATTAATGAAAGGTTCGTGTGTACTTTAGATCGATACTTCAAAACGATACTTAATGAAGAAATCTGAAGCGCAAATTCATTGTTTTAATTATAAACACCGTTTAAATATAAACAAGGTGGGTGGGCCTGCTGAACTTAGAAAGAGAAAGTTGTTAGATAACATGTGCGAGAATGGCATAGTTTACTAAACGAACATGATATTTGTTTTCAACCCTAACCGGTGCACGCTTTTTAACGTGTTGTAAAATTACGTTGTTATGTTGTTACGTTGTGAAGTCTGTAAGAAACTCATACAAAGTTCAATCTGAATCACCACACATTGGTCCATTTTGGTCTATGCTGTCCTTTCATATATCCCGCTTCAAAAGCAATCGTACTGACAGTATGAACAGTAAATCATGTCATGTTTTCTGGCCGATCAAGGTTAGGAACTGCTTAAACTGTCAGTAAGAGAGCTTTGAAGCATCATGTGCGAGGACAGTATGGAGCGGTATTAGCATTATAATCAGATAAAGATTAGGAACCCTTCATTCTGTCAGTACGAGTGTTTTGAAGCACGATATGGGTGGACAATATAGAGTGGTATTAGCATAAGGGTATTGTTTCAACTGGCTGATCAATTGTAATATAATAGTTCGATTTATATATTATTTATTACTATGTTAGTACAACTAATACCTTGATTGGCAATGAAATTAATAATACGGTACACCTTGATCCTGCCATCCGTTGGGAAAATTATTATATATAAAATTCGTATTTACACCATCAGTAACAGTAACATAAAACCCGTACGATGCGGAAACAGGTAAATGATATCCAAACACGTGAGCGGCAACTCATATTTGATAACTCAGTAAGTTGAATAAGTTGAATGAGGTCAAAAACAATCTAAACTTACTTTACAATCATATATAGTTAGATGGAATTATCGTTAGTAGATCGAGGGCACCTTGGGAAAAGTAAAAAACTCGTAGCAATTTTTTTAAATTTAGAAAACAGAAACAGGGTCAACAATAATATCAATAAACTCAAGATTGGCGATACCATATCACTAAAACAAAGACTAATACGGGTTACTTTGTTGCAAAAGCTTTTCTTTCCCCTTTTAGGAAGGAACTTTTGTTTAATTGTAACTTTAACGTGAACGATACTGTTAAAATTAAGAATATTATAATTAGACAGGCCTGCATTAATTAGACATGCCTGCATTGTATGGTCTAATGCTACGTTGTTACTCCATCCCAAAATTTCGAGAATTAGATTATCTGGAATAACCATTTCATAAGGATGAATAATTCGACAAGCTATTGTTATAAGCTATCTCAAGCCGGGGTTATATACATCAAGGAACTTTCCAAATATCATGGTTCTCCAATTTCGTATACGCAGTTTTGCGATAAATTTAATCTGACAAGGTTCCCCTTAACAACGTGTTTTGGTATTCTTTCTGAAATTCCTCTAGAAGATCATGTCATAAATGTTATATCTAATGCTTCCAATTCTTTCAAAAGCAGTTTACTCTCTCTTAATCCGGCCTATTTCTCTTCATCCACGCGCGTGTGATAAGACGCTATTGCTCTTTAATCTCACTGATGATAACCCTTTTCGTACTCTCTAAGAGACCAAAGTTCATTTTTTTTTTCAGTTTAAATTTCTACACCGACTTCTTGCTATCAATAGGCTTCTATATTTAATGAAAACAATTAATAGCGCTGCCTGCACTTTCTGTAAAATGGATACAGAAATCATTGGGCACCTATTTTGGAACTGAAATGTAACCTCCAGTTATCTTTTAGATATCGAGAAACTTTTGTTTTCGTTCTGAAAGTAGAAATTTTATTAATTCTAAGTCCGACGTGCCAAAAAGTAATATAAGTAAGTTTAATGTAGACTAAAGAACTGTTTGACTCATCTCCCAAACCTGGTTGAAAGTTTATCTGTTATTGTTAAATTAGCTTTATAGTAATTACTCACTCACTCACTTATTTATATACTTCTTGAACTGATGAAGCATTTCTTCGTTCTACAAGAATTGTTAATACTGAATTAATACATCTGCAATGTTCTAGACAGAGTAAGAAAAGTTGAATGTAACCAATAGAATAAAATCCAGTAGGTCCTATACAATCATTTCAATTCTTCACCAGAGAGACTATTTATATAGGCTTATTTGATATATTCACTTAATCTCTGCTTTGTTGGAACTAGTGAGTGACGATATTACAAGGAACGAGTGCGCCTTCACGTGGCAAAGATTACACTTGTTTACAGGTTACGTTACATTCAGCCTCTGAAGAAGATCCTGCTAAGATCGAAACGTCAGGTCCTCTTACTTTTACACATTCCCTTACACAGGCTCTTTAGTGGATAAGCAGTTTCCTAACAGTTTTGTTTTATTTTGAGGTTACTTTACCAACAGATCTCTATTGATTTATCGAAGAAAATGTCGAAAACCTATTTCAAGAAGCAAAAATGCTTCTTTGTGTGTAGTAGATTTCAGTTAGTGTAACCTCTCACTGTTTCATCCCCATTTTATACTGTCGCAATATTTTTAAGTTGATATTCCAATAACCAACTCCCCGTAAACTGATTTTCGGAAATTACAATTTTGTTCAGCGTCAACCCAGACAGGAAACCTCCATAAAACCTTAGCCGCTTTAGGTGATATTCTCAGATTTGTCTTGATTTATTTATATCTTCACTTCCAGGAAGTGCATCCATGAGTACGATAACTAAAGAGACGGAACCACTGTCACGTTTCGTTAACGTCTCTTGCACACCAAACAATGTTAGTAAAATTAAATCAAATGAATTTAGGACTGCACCGAGCCCTTCCGCTGAAGCATCAACTCAAATTATTCCAACATGAAGTAATGTATATTTACATTAACTGAGGAGCGTGAGAATTGGTGTTTCAATCAAATTGACGAATCCAGACGAATATTTTATTGTTTATATAATCATGGAATCCATAATCTTGACTCCGGCTCCTCATTTTAAATTTCTTATAGAGCTTCCAGGTATTCGTAAATTGATCACACAAAAAAAAACTGTACACAGTTGTTCATATCGGATATATGGTATACTTCACCGAATTGTGTGCCCCATGAAGCAGAAAGGAAATGAATGAATGAGGAAAAACAGGCTCTTAAAAGATTTTTAAAGAAAGCGTAGGCGACATTATGATTTGGGGAAACTGTCTGAGTAATGAGTATGTATGAGTAAGTATACGAAGGGTAAACCACATCAAGTTGACATTCTCAAAACTTTAGCTCGTGAATTCTGCTCACTGAACTTCGTATCTCTTCATGGAAATTGAACCTCTCAGCTGTTGTCAATTACAGATAAGCCTACAACTGATCATGTATGTGATGTATGTTCAGTGTATGTGTGGTGTATGGGTGGTGTATGTGTGGTGTATGTGTGGTGTATGTGTGGTCTATGTGTGGTGTATGGTTGGTGTATGTGTGGTGTATGTGTGGTGTATGTGTGGTATATGGAAGTGGTGTATGTGGTCGGGAGATGTGCTACGACGGTCTCGAAGCAATAAGCTATACGTTGTTGTGGGAGACTAATATTGGCTAACATCTACTACGATTTCAATATGTATGTATATATATATATATATATATATATATATATTGAAATCGTAGTGAGTTGAACATTCCAGTATGCGTGTATGTGTGTGTGTGTGTGAGTGAGTGAAACGAAACAGGACAACCTATTGAATTACATTGTCATGGGTTTTTAGAATCGAAAAATATATAAAACTTTTTCAAAAACAACTGAACATTTTCTTTTCCCACACATTTAAAGATTAAATTGGGACCTATAAGATGTATATATGTCTGAATATTGGAAAACTTCGGTCGGATTATCGACAAGCATATAACCCAGAGTGTGAGGCGTTCCTCTTGAATGTTGCACGTATTCTTACATGCATGATATGCTTTCTTCATTCCAGTCACGGCTGCTTGATGGTAATTTTCATCAAATTTTGTCAGATAGCTGCAAATATTACGAAGATTTGAACTGTATGTTCAATCAAGGGGGAAATGTTCAAATGATTCCGCATCAACTATTTACGTACAAATTTAAATACAGTATGAGAAAGTATTTATAGTTATACGAACGAATGAAGTTGTCAAGCGTTAGACTTAAGATACCACAAATATATGCGGCCTTTAAGATGATTAGCTCAAGTCACTGTAAAGATAAATGCCATCAAATTTGATAACCAATGGTTCAGGGTGAAAACAGTATTAGCATATTGCAATCACGGCCAAGGGGGTTTTATAGGCCATTTTAGAATATAAATATAAGAAATACTTTTCAAAAAGAAAACTAAACTGCAAGAACACATTCCATTTGTACAAGATACGTCTAAGTGGAAAGTGAATGGGTATGGGTGTTGGAGGGGCCAGTTTCATGATGATAGAGAGGGGTTCAGGGAGGCTTGTGCATGGATCTAGTGTTTTTATTTCCAATGAAGTTTGACAAAAGTCAATAAAAGCGATCACCATGGTAGGATAGATTTTACACTTCGGTCATGTAATAGTGCTTTCTTAATTATTAAGGGATGTTGTTAAAACCATGTAGCCTCGACCAATGAAATACATATACACGGTAATTAGTCTAACCCAGATTAAATATACATTGATAGGTTATTGTTGATATTTATAATAAAATGGAACCCATCATTTGAAGATTATTAGAAACAGTTGTAACATGAACGTAACAATCTGCTTTAAAATACAGTTTGCGTTCATGTATGTCCTTATCAAGAGAGTGAGGCGTTTCCATGAAAATAACATCTTCTGCTTAAAGACAGTAAGCACTGAGAGAGCTATCTTCACTACGTGTAGGCTGACGATTTATCATGTTAGGATACGTTATATCTATAGGAAATGAAATTGAAATTTATTTTCTGTTGATGTGTTTTCCCCGTGCTATGCAAATAGATCTACCATATAACGTAATTATTAGATCGTCTGCAGAGCCTTGTGATAATAATCTATATAAACAAAACGTGTTAATTTGCATATTTATTTCATTAAAACAATTTACACGATGGTCCTGACAGACAGCCGCGTCGTACTGCGTTTTATCTTACCTACGTTCAAATACAACTGTTCTCCTCTATTTTCAATTTTCTTTGTCAAGTAAATTCCATGGTAAAAGTGTCTCTTGCAAAGTCGCTATAGATTTAACGCAAACACGCGACAGACAAGTTGTCAACACCTTGTTGTGTGCACTTAAATGGAAGTGCATGCAAGGTTTTCGTAAGGTTTTCTCGAATGCTACCATTACATCTTAACCAAACGTCGGAGGACAGGTCCAAAGCAATTCCTACTAATCATAACCTAAATTATGTTCATTATCATAACGGCAGCAAAGATTTTTTAAACTTTTTATAAGCTAAATATTATGCAGTAGGCTAGACCACAGACACAAATGCTAGAACAGAAACGTCACATTGATGATTAATAGACCGGTACATTAATGTTGCGTGGTGTGGTGAGGACAGTATAGTTCTTTCATGCAGTACCGTACTATATTTAGATAAGATCGTTACTTGCAAAATCTTGCAACGTATTCTATTTGTCATTATATATGTGGTTATTTGTCAGTGATTACAAACTTGACATGTGAATACATGCATGATTATTTGTCAACAAGTTTAACTCGCCAGCTGGTAACCTAGCAACTAATTGCCTACTTTATTTAGTAAGAACTCTTTACTTTCATGCACAACTTTGAAGTCGTTGAATACCGTAATATTATGCGTGGCAACGAGAACGCCTCGGTACAGAAGAAAAACATTCTGTGACATTATGTGACATTCTGTTTGCAGTATGCTGTCAAAGTCTTTCCTCCATTAAATAATTTCGTTGAATTTCTAGAGTGGGTTTGAACAAGACCGTTTGTGCTTCCAACTGTTAGTTTTATAATTATATAACTATATATAACAGGTAATTAAGTTAATCAGAGCGCACTAATTGTTAATAAAAAGTAAATACAAACTTGGATCCTCCGTCGTGAAAAACCTTCGTTTAAGTTTTACTTTTGTCTTTAAAAATAACCCGATTAACTCCCGCAAGTGCATACATGCATACAGATGATCATTCTCTATGAAGCTTTCCTAGCACATACTTATAGCAATATACCTAGCATTATACCCATGCTTCTTTCCAACCACACACGTTTTCATAAAGTTACTTCATGTCTTCATAAAATAAAATACAAACTAAGTAAGTCTAGTTTTAATGTTACATAAAAATAAAAAATAAATATACCAGGTCTCTATTTTCTTCAATCTCGATCTACTTTATTAAATTAATATGACCCAGATTATTTCACTTTCAATGCTTTTCATATGACCAAGAGGGTTTTCTACAGCCTGTGTAGATTAATTTTATTTGATGTCATTTTCTATAATGTCAAGTTCTACTTAATCTGTCGCCATTACAAGGTTTTTACTTCCCATTAAGACTTACCAATGGTTGTTTGCAATGGATGACTGGGTGGATTATATCTGGAAAATTTAGATTTGGTCTTTCAGTGGAGTTGTTAGAAAAAACTGATAATGAAATGGTACTAATGGACTTGGGTTTTTATGCAGGTGTTTACGTTTCAATCATAGAATAAGTCACGATTAACTTTTATCTTCCCAAAAATGCGTGGCTTTTAATGGAATATGTTCCATAAGAAGACCTAGTAACCTATTTCTTATATTAGTCACAAAGACGTTAAAGTGGAAGATACAGGAGGTTTGTGCATCACAAACCACATACACATACTTACACACACCCTCACGCACACAGGCAAAAGTAAAGTATTGCATAAACAGCATTTGCGATGTTGAATAATTTGTTTGAACTGTCTATCGGGAGAGGAATTTTTGAGAAGACATCAAATCTTTATTATTATTTTCTAATGGCGGTTTTCCCAGAGTTCACTGCCATTTCCGGTCTTCCACAATGCCAGGCGATTAGTCCTGCAGTCTCGCACCACAATAAATTGTTCCATTGACTTACACACTAAACTCGTCACTTTCAAGACCTGCCAAAGCATAGATAGAAGTTTCAACTGGTATATATCCTACCCACCCATATGATAGCTGAGATCTTGGCCTATCATGGCACTTGCAAACTTCCATATCATGACCGCTTAGATTTTGAGCTAGAAGAGGAGCAAGTTTAGCATACTGAACCCCCACCCTTCCATCTGCTCGCTCGGAGTAATATCAACATTTAACCAAAGATTTTCTAAAATGGTTTATATCACCTTCGATCCTCCCTATTTTCACACCATCTGTACTTTAAATTACGCTCTTTCATATAAAGGCAGAACAAACGATGACAGTAACTGAAAACATGCTTAAACAAGTTTTACCTTATAGGCACTTTTACCACTTTTCTCTGACGGTTAACCTTTTGAGCGGATGAACACTACTCTAATTGTGGTGCGGTACCTATAGTAGTTTTAGGGAAGTATATGGTTACATTACGTGTTGGACCACTTTCATAAATGACTCAATATATGAGTTATCCTTCCCTTCCCTCTCGTCAACTCACCCCTGATGTTGAACTGATCCGCTACCGGGAGCAGTTTGCCAACGTTATATTCTGTTATGGTGGTTTCTCTGCTGTATGCGTACTCTAAAATTCGTTCCATCAGCTCCGGAGTAACTGACGGTATCTTGATGACGTTTTCGGAAGTTTCGTGCATTCCATTCGTAAACAGTGCTCTAAAATAAAGACTGTTTGCGGCAAGAATGACTCGATGGACCGGAAACTGTTTACCCTCTACCTCAAGGATAACATCGCAAAGTTGCTGATTTCGTCTCATGTCATCTAATGAAGTAAAGATGGCCATGGCTTCCATTACATGCCTTAACTTCTTCTTCAAAAAGTCCCAACGGTAATTGTGTTGCTTATCAATGTTGAAATCTTTCTGGTTTTACGCACAATTGAAAAAAAAAGGGACTTGCACAGTTCCGCTTTTTTGCAAGATTTTATGTCTCATTGATATAACATTCATCTATCACGGTCAAAGCTTTTTTGTACAACAGATTCAACGGCTGTTGAATTTTATGAAATTACCGCGCGCATTTTGCGTTGTTACTACGATGAACACGGATTCGTGCGTATTAGAGACCCTATAGGGTCTCTAGTGCGTATATATCTGTGCACGCTGCTGTATAATGACTCATAATACCGTTGCGAAGGAATGCGCTTGTTTAATTTTAAATACACGCGCTACATTATTGACGCAACCTTTATCAAGTAATTGTTATATGCTATCGTGCATAGTCTTGTTATCGGTTGTGTAAGACGGTTTTAGTTTTAATTCTATGTTGAACAGTTTGGATGTCAACAGAAACGTATATGAAACCCTTTTCATGTGATGATCTTAGATGAACACCGAATTATGTCAAATCCACTCTTTCCAATGAGCGTCCATGCGTGAAATTGTTTACATCCACCCCTACATCCACGCTCCGAGTAGGGACTGCCACTTCTGATTGTATCTCTATCAGGCCGACGTGAGTTTAACAGAGCAGTTCAACACTGTCTCAAACACTGAGGGAGGTGAAGACACCCCCCCCCCCCCCCCCCCCCCCCTCCCACCGGACAAAACAACAACAACCCCCATATACAACAAACAAAAAAAAATACTATTATAAATAATAAATAAAATTTATATTATAAAAAATATAATATATTAATTTTCAA
>JAAAKB020000011.1:345662-356275 GCA_010014835.2 Apostichopus leukothele | reverse complement strand
ATATATATATACATATATATAAATAAATATTTGTTCTTTTTTATTTGTTTCATTGTCTCGTTTCCATAAAATACTACTTTGTATTTTAAGTTTCTCATTTAGGATGTGCGATGTTAGTGTCAAGACATTTGTGTAAAGAGCCTTTTCTACACTTCATTTGTTTAACAGAGGTGTGAGTTGTGTCCTCAGAAGGAAGGTGCCCTCAAGAGAACAGATAATGGAGGTGAGTACATGTATACTCAGATTGATTCGATAGTTGTAAAGTACAACTTTGTCAAGGACAAGTTGTGTTGAATGTCATTCAAAAGGTGCTCTGTTGTTTATAAAAGAACATTGTTTTGGTTGAGTTATTAGAATTTAGCAAACAACAGCATCATCATCAATGTAGCTTCTAAGGAGCAACCCAGAGTTAAAGCGTATTTTAAAGGTGAAGAACTCGAAAATCAGAATAGCTGTTCAAACTTTACTTTGAGTTCTCCTTTACTTTGGACGAAAAAATATATCAAGACTGAAATTCTGCCTAAGTTCATCTTTTAACGGTTCTTATCATCATTGGGTTTCTTGATAAAACATTGTACATGTGAATGACACTTTGATGTTCATTTTGTGTTTTGCAGGATGGGCTCACGTTGTGTGCGCCCTCTATATCCCAGAAGTTCGTTTTGGAAATGTTACATCCATGGAACCAATCCAACTGTCGATAGTTCCTCATGACAGATATAACAAAGTGAGTCGATCACCCTCCCTCCCCAACCAATCACCCTCCCAACCAATTACCCTCCCCAAACAATCACCCTCCCCAACCAACCAACCAACTAAATATCTTTCCAACAGCTCCAGTCCGTACTTTACATACGTTCTGATATTAATCATCAAGGAAATCTGCCAGATATTTTTTAACTTTCAGGGCAAATTTTAGAGGGATTTTTTCTGGTTGTCCCTCGCACAAATTAACGAAGAATGTTAGCAAAATAACAAAGATTGACCAACATGAGCACTGTAGGAGGGATTTGTAGGTTTGGTGAATAGCATACCAAACTTTTGACTGGTAACAATAACCATTGGTTCTTAGGCCTACGACTATTTTGTTTAATTTCAGTGTCTCCAAATGGGCAGGGCGTAACCAATTTATCATTTTATGTATTTGGTTGCAGTAAAATCGGAATGTGATGTAAACAACAGACATCCATCAAAGCTGCCTTTGGTTGGTCAAAACAGAAATTTATTCGTTTGGATCATTGGACGTCCGTTAAAAATTTGCCCAGAATTTGCAGATGGCATGAGCTCCATGCCATGGCACATTCGGCCTTGGAAACATTTTTCCGACATAGAATAATACTATTTTAAATAAGTTAACAAAGGCATTGTGAATGATTTATTTGCTATAGCATTAAAAGAATTTGCCTCAGAACACATGATACATATATTTGAAGATATTTCACATTTATTGTAGTTGTTGTAAAGAGAACCTATACAGAACTGAACTGTTTTTACCAATCTAGAGTAAAGGTATCAATTAATGTCTAAAATACTATGTACATTGCAGCCACTAAATTTACACCTCTGTGAGCTGGTCATCACTTTGAGCTTTCACTGCCAAATATTACTTGTGTCAAACTGCATCCAAAGGGGCTTTTAGCCAAAGGTCATGTTTTCTTGCGAGTCATAATATGTTCATTGTAATATGTTTTGTTTTCTATAGGTTTTGGTCTGTTTTATAGTCTTCTCGTCATTTTAGATTTTTGTGTTCGTATTTTACATACTGTTTAATTTTCGTTAATGTGTTTTCTAGACTTTTTATTCCTTTGATTTCTCTGTCATTTTATTTTTTTATTTGTGTTAGGTTTTGTAAAGCGCCTAAAGGCCTTTTGGGATTTGGCGCTATATTAAGAACTTATTATTATTATTATAATTATATGTTCTACGTGTACGTACGAGCGTAACAGGCTGGCGCTTGTCTTCTCCTCAGGTGTGCTTCCTTTGCGAAACCAAAGGTCGGGAGAGTAAAGCTACTACAGGTGCATGTATGACTTGTAACAGGAATGGCTGTAAACAATCCTTTCATGTCACATGGTAAGTGCCTCCTCACCCCCCTCCCCCACCCAGGGGAGTCATTTTTTAAGTTTGGACGAGTGTTGCATCGATATCACCAGTATCGATTCTGGCCAATTTTACGATAAATACAATTTTTTTCGTCAGTCATTGATGGTTTATAGGAATCGGACTGCATCCATGATATTGTTTGCAGTTTCTTAAAAGATACACAAGTTTTGGAGGGATTTTGTAAGGGCTTTCCATGTGTTGTAACTTTTATTCCCACTGGAGCCTCAGAAGCACTGTGCAAGTTAGTATGATAGGTTACTACTGTAGTTATATACATACTTTTTATCAAAGGTTTTTCAACGAGACTTCAGTTACTTCTTACATTGTGTTTGACTGCGGTGCATTGTTTCTAGGTCTGAATAGGCCATGTTAACAACTGCAATTGTGCAAGAAGATTCTTGGATTCTTGCCAAGAATTTACAGTGTAAAGTGCAAAACCAGTTGTCAGCAGGGTATGTTCAGTTTTTAATTATGTTGTGTTCACTCACAGTGCTAGACTGGTAACGTTGTCGCTTGTTTTCTTTTAATTTATTTTGCATACATTTTAGTATTGTACTTGTGATACTTTATACAGTGAATAAGAATTCATGTTTGGAGGTTTAACTACATTTTATGATACATGTGCAACATTGTGAATCAAAAGTTTTATGTTTAAATTTCTGTCAATTTTCATTTTTAGTGCTCAGTCGGAAGGTTTACTGTGTGAAGAATCCGGACACTACACAGATAATGTGAAATATACAGGATACTGTACACACCACTACCAAAAACTGGTAATTTTGATCAATGTTCTCTGTTGTGGAATCCATTTGTATTCAGACTCATTTCAGACTACCTCTGCCTTTCTTGGCCACACTTGTATGAGTGTATGTAAATGTATGTGTTGAAATATTTTGTTGAAACTTCAAATGTTGCATGTGGATGCACCTTAGTGAGTACAAGAACCCTGTTGTTTTTTTTGTGGAGGTCAAAGGTCATAAGAGGTCACAGTCTGAATGCTTGAAATTATAATAGCTGCAAAGGTAAACCTTAGATGAACTTTTAAGTTTGTTATGTAGATCCACCTTTGTGAAGCACAAGAACTCTCCTTGTTTTACAATCTGATATCACTTGAGGTCAAATATAGGTCAAAGTCAGAAAACTTTTGAAACACAATTTTGTAGTGTGCTAGAACCTTTCTGTGATACTTTTATGTTACCCCTCAAAGCCCTTTTAGTGATGGTATGAGCAATTTGGAACCTTAATCTAATACAATCGGTATTCTGGTACCGTTCCTACACATGCTTTGAAGCATTACATTAGAGTACTGTATATAAAATCTGTATAAAATAAAATCTATAAAACATATCTTCCCAACTGGGTGGTTCTTTGGGCTTCCATGTAATTAATGCTACTGTAATGAAATATCAGAAGCAGTATATTCTTCAAAATCAAGTGAAAAACTTGAAAAAGTCATTATCACTGTCAAAAAGAACATTAGGAGGGTGTCTTAGTTTCATCATTGCATGCATAACATTTGGTTCACTGCCCAGTACTCTTTGGTAAATTGTTGCAAACTAGTTTCCAATAGCAAAAATGGCTCTTTATGCAGAATTTGAATCGGCAATAGTAGTGGAGATATCTTTCGTTGATTTTTAACACCCAGTGGGTTATAGCAATATGATAAACTTTGCGTAGGAATCCTCTTATTTCTTTCGCTCCCAGAGAAAAGATCGGGATATCAAGACTATTCCTCCATTCCGTCCTCTTGGAAGTAACTACAGCACGCCGGAAAAGGATACAAGTGTGGAGAAAATATCAAAAACTGATAAAGTGAGAACTAAAGCAGAAAAGCGACCAAACATGCAAGCCTTAACACCGGTGGTGGTAACCCCCACGGTGGAACCTCCCCGGGATGAGGCTTCTCCCGAGGATGAGGAGAAAGTCATCCCGGAGGAGGAGATGGAGGAGGAGGAGGAGGAGGATGACGAGGAGAAAGAGGAGGATAAAGAAGAGTGTGGTAAAGATATGGCATCAAACTCATCTTCATCTCATTCAAGTAAATTTACAAATGCCAACTTTAAGGAAACTATCATCACAGCAGCAGTCGGTGGTGGTAATAACTCTGGTGGGGAGGGATCTCTTCTGTCAAAGTTACGGAAAACGTCAGGGAAGGAGAAGAGGGGCACCAAAGGGGGTCCGAAGGGGACCTCGGACAGTGCCGCGGACAGTCCAAAGTCTGTCGGCAGTCCCAAATCTATCGGAGACGCGGAGGTCGGCGAGAAGGTCGCACCGAAGCACGCCCCCTCGCCGTCCTTGGAGGTAGACAGTAGGGCCACGCCCGAACAACAGACTGTCGAGAGACCAAAGAGAATGTCTTCTAGGGAAACGTCAAGGACTTCCACCCCTATCCCTTCATCAAGAACTCCTACCCCTTCATCAAGGACTCCCACCCCGGCATCCAACATGCCGGTGGTACTCACAGCTAATCTAACAGTGAAAGATCTTCCAACGGGCTGGCACAACTCGTCCGTATCGATCGATGTGGAGAACGTCACGGACAACGAGAGGGTCACCACGCCGGTGGGCAGCCTCGGCAACAAGGACCCGGACGCGGCCTCCGTAAACGCGGACGCGGACACCGGAAGCAAGACGGACGCGACGGAGATAATCATGCATCCGGAATCGCCGGACGTACCCATGCCGGAGTTGAAAATCGATAAGCACGAGAGACGGAAGCACAAAAAGCAGGGAAAGGCATCGAGAGGGAGGAGAAAGACGCGGGATCCGGACGACGCACCGTCCAAGAAGAAGAGAAGGAGATCCAGCGGTCAGGGGCGAGGGTATGGACCGATGAGTTGCGCCGTTGGTCACTACGGCGGGTCAGCTCAGATGTACGGGATGAGCCCCGGTGAGTAGTCTATGGCTGACCGATAAAGCTATCGTGAAAGAGAGTTTTATTATTTCATTTAAATCATGAGATGATGAGTTGTCATCACTGTTTGGCTTGCTAACATATTTGTTTTAGAACTTTTCTACAAATTGGTCTTAAATAGCAATGTGGGATCCATCTGGTCATGAACAAGAATGATTGAATTCTACGTTTCCCCCTACTAGCTTAAATCAAGTTTGTCGCTGGTTGTTTCCTGAATTACAGCACACATCAGTTTAGTGTACAGGCTTATGGGAGCAGTTCGAATATATATTTGCTGATAATACAGGGCTTAAGTTAGGTATGGGAAATCATTCCAAATTCTTTGTCTGGTGATTGTGTTGTGAATTTTAATGTTAACTGGAAGAAACTGCCAGTGCCCATTTTTCTTATTTTTCCTTTCTATAACTGCAAAATGGACTGGCATTTAACTGGTAAATACGATATAGCTGGAGTTGCTCTCTTTGTTTAATAATATACATGTAAATTACATGTTTGCGACCAATTTTGAATTTGTGCAAATTTTAAAAATGTCAAATTATGTTACCCCTGCCTCATCACCTTCTGTAGAGGAGAGTGCCATACAAGATGTCTTCAACACCGCTGGTCAGAGCGGACGTCTCTCCGGACCTCCGAGACCCAGCCAGCATCGTCCATTCTCTGACAAGAAAACTGAGTAAGTTGACTGGTTAAGTAATTTACTGACATACTAAACTAGTGACATGTCTCATATACATGTCTCTTCATGGTCATGAGACTGGTTAAGTTGTGGTATTGTCTTGTTACTTTAATAACTTGTTAATTAAATTTTCCTCTTGTGTTGATACTCTTTGTGTTTTTCTCACAGCGGCCATAAATATCGTAACATGTCAGTTAGGTATTGCGTCTGCCAGTGGCTGCGAACTTGAGTCTCACATGTATTTTCAGTGCAACAACAGATCCGCAGGTTTGACTATATATCCAAATAAAAAATTGCAATAAATGATAATGATAATTGAATAAAAAGTTAAAAAAGACAAAGAAATGGATGGAAGTCAATTGCCTGTATATAGGAAAATGTAGAAAATGAAGTATGAGATGCTAATAGTGGTTCAAGTAGGTATTTATTTTGCCCCTCTTTTTCTTTGGCAGTAACCCTACCACGATGGAGGCTCTCCTTGAGAAGCAATGGGACCAAAGTGCTGATTTCTTAATGAACCAGGCATCCTCTTCCTCCCACCTTGACAGTAAGTTGATCTTTAATGGCAAACACAAATCTGTCATCTCTACAAATAATTCATCTTGTATTTATATCGCATGGTAAAATGCTATTCCAAAGTGGTCAAAGATTAATACACAAATGCAAAGATTTATATTACAATTTGTTCTCCCACCATTTTACAATTTTCAGTACTTTAACACAATGAAAACCATTCATGAAACCTCAGAAAATGTGAAGGATGAATTATTCCCTTTATTACATTTAATGATCAGGGGAGCATTAGCATGGGGGCATGTTGCTGCCACCCTAATGTTGTGTATTAGGTATATGTTAAGGGTTCAACATTATAAATCTCCTTGATGTGTTATCCAAGTTACCTTGAATGATATTATCACCATATCCATATGGCTTTTCACGACTGCCTATCTTTCAACTGTAGCAACGAAAAATGGCTCTTGTACTTAGAGAATTCTATAGCAGTGATGAACAGATTCTTTCACAGTTTAATAAATCTTGGTTTAATATAGAACTTTTTGAGTAACATCCTATCTTTTGAATGTTTCAACTTTGAATATATTACATTGGCATTACAAAGGTTGCCAGAATACTCAAAACTGTTACACTAGGAGTGACGTTTGGGAGCAACATAGGAGACGGTTCGGAGGATGGTGAAAGGTGTCGGCAAGTGAACCTAGTAGACCAAGTATCTTTGATATACCTGAATACATATATGACATATTTATATTTGTAAGTAAGTAAACTAGTATCCAAAGTATCTTTGATATACTTGAAATATATATATACAAATATGGCATATTTAAATTTATTTGGGCTTCATTTATATGATCGGTATCAGCATGGATCTATACCTGACCTATCGGTACTTCTACAAATTCTCTGATTTATGTTCTTAATACCATCAAAGCTACCCTGATGAGACTAAACTGCTTTACATTTACTTTAATTTTTTCTTCTTTTCTTCAGTCGCTTCTCTTCTTTCCTGCCTCCATCAAATCCGAGAGGAGAATCTTCGGTTGGAGCAGCACATCAGTGCCCTCCTACAGAGGAGGGACCACCTGGTTACGGTCAACACCCGTCTGGCGCATCCCCTTACCCATAATGCAATGCATAACGCTCAGCTCGGCATGGCCGCGGGTGGTGATGCCAACGCGAGGAGTCGGAGTCCAAGATACAATAATGTGTTACATTCGCAGAGTAATGTAAGTATGAAATTAACATGCACAAATATGAGAAATAAGATTTTTGCAGCAAATTGTTTTTTTTTTATTAATAAAAAGAAGGCTTCATTGAATGGTAACTAACAACTTAATGAACCTTTATGGATACAAATAAAATACTACGTATCTTTTTTAAGGAATCTAGTCTCAGCAAGTAAAGTAAATATGGTGGGAAGGATAAATGAGTGTATGTTTCGTTTAGGAATAATATTCAACCAGTTGCCTTAAAATGAAAGTCCAGAGGACAAATGTGATTTTTTGATTGATGAAAGTGAAACAATATTCTAAGCCTCCGGTTGAAATTTACAAGCAATCGCTTGCATAACATTATTGAGATATTGAACAAGGTATTGTCTGAGTTTAAACCATAGGTGAGTCTGCAGCAAACAGATGTGATGTTATAGTTGCACACTGGCAGTGAAATGTTTTCAGTTTCTGTATTCTTCCATTTCTTGTTAAGACCTTGAATTGGATAGGTTTCCAACTTTACCTGAGGTGATGTAGAGTAAAACTATATACCAATGACCTCAGTGTTTTTATATTGAGATGGCTCCCAATTTTTAAGTAGGAAATTGGATGAAAATTTGAATTTAAAACATTAAAAAAAAAAAATCATCTGTGTGCTTGTATGAAATCTCATCCAGGCAAAAATAATTTTGTTTTAATGGAAATAGTTCAGAATTGAGCTTAAATCAATTATGTTGATAATTTATTGTTTATCTTTGAAGGATTTGAGCAGCAGTCACAGCAGCTTAAACCAGTCAGGACACTCCGTTCATTCGCACCAGTCCCTCAACCAGTCTTTCAATTCCAACTACGCCTCTCCCCCCTCGAATCACCACCCACAGGGACATAACCCATCCCCCCACAACCTTGCCAGAAACCATGCTGCAAGTCCATCTACCTCATCATCAACAAATTTATACCACGCCCACTTTGCCTCCTCGACCAATCAGAATCATTCCTCCGGAGCTGTGACGACTCACCAGAATGCCACGGGGCCTCAACAGGGCAAGAATACGTCACCATCCTTTGCCAACTCAGTGATGCAACCATCTGGCCATGGGTCCCATCCTAGCGGAGTGAAGGGGGCGGATAGGTCCTCGGGAGGCGGTAACTATCGGCAGTATGTAGGAGCAGCCCATACGGGAGGTGACTTACACGGTGTGAAGGCATCGCATATGACATCTGAACAACACCATCGGTTATTCAGCCAGAACAAACAAGGAACAGGTACGTTCTACAGACAGTATTGGTTTTTAATCTATGGTCATCCAGTAAAAATTTGCAACCTGACAACATTATCGTTATTTGACATCCCTCTTGTATAACATAGAGAAGTCAAGCATGAAGTTAAAATGTTTTACGGTCGATTGACTGTTCTATCTCACAGGCTTAATTGAGATGATAAAGCTTTGTCATGGTAAAAATCTGTGATCACAAATACCAGATAGGGAATTTCCCTATTGCAGCAATGTCGATAACAAACATCTAACAATACATTCCAATAGATTCTGTGACTTTTTGAAAAGAAAGACCCGGTAATTATTGCCAGATGTGTGCTGCTAGTACAAAGAGTACATTTAACATTTCCATTTGGTGTGAGTACAATTATTGCAAGGCTCTAACTGCAAGTGCAAGTACTTAGTCTTGCGATAGTATCTAAACTAATTTCCAAACTGCCCCCCACTATGAGTACAAGGCGAGTACAAGCAACTATGCTAGAATAGGAGTTCCCCTATGGACTCACCGATTCACTGCAAGTCTGGTCGTAGCAAACCTCAGAACAACAATGATTTCATAGCAGATGAAACCTTGGCTTTTAATTTTGTTTGAATGTAATGATTTGCGTCTATATTTTTAATATCGTGATTTTATTGGGTTAAGGTCAAAATATTGACCTTTTAAACTTTTTTTTGGAAAGGAGGAAATACTGGCGGAAAGTTGAATATGGCTGGTAATAGTTTTGATAAATCTTTGATGTTTCAAAACTTTGGTTCACAGGCCAGAACAGTGCAACAGGTCAGTCATCCCTGCATTCTCATGGCAGTGGTCACGTGGGGGGTGGTCGAGCTGTGCAGGGGTCCTCACAGGGTAGGAAAACCCCCTCCCACGGGAGGTCCACCACCCCTCGCGCAGGAGGAGACAAGGGAGGAGCAGCATCAGCAGTACCAAAGAGGTAGGCAAACAATATCTTCAGTTTTTACTTTTTGAGGTCAGCAGTGGCCAAAATATGAAAACCTTGTTAAATTGGTATCTCAAGGAGTTTAACTTGGATGGATCTGAAGTTTTTGGTCTGGATTGCATAATTTTTGTCTGGACAATCTTTTTTGTGTTCAGTGGAGGTAAGAGGTGACCCAAGGTCACCAGAGGTCAATTAATGAAAACCTTGTTACTGTAGTATCTCAAGAGGGAAACATGGATGGATCTTAAATTTTATGTGTGAATGGCCCCATATTGAGTAGATGAAGTTCATTATTGTATTGAGTGGAGGTCAAAGGTGATTCAAGGTCACCAGAGGTCAAAATATGAAACTCTTGACAACATGGTATCTCAAGGAGGGAAACATGGATGGATCTTAAATTTTATGTGTGAATGGCCTCATATTGAGTAGATGGAGTTCATTATTGTATTGAGTGGAGGTCAAAAGTGATTCAAGGTCACCAGAGGTCAAAATATGAAACTCTTGACAGCATGATATCTCAAGGAGGGAAACTTGGATGAATCTTGAGTTTTATGTGTGAATGGCCCCATATTGAGTTGCCACAATTCAGTGTATTGAGTGGAGGTCAAAGGTGGTTCAAGGTCACCAGAGGTCAAAGTATGAATACCTTGTCAACATATGTGGATGGCCACATATTGAGTATTCAAAGCTGATTTTTCATAGTGGAGGTATTCAAGGGCAGCTTAAGTTAGAATGTCAAAACAGTGCAACATGATATTTCAAGAAGGGAAATTTGGATGGTTCTGGTTGTTGATAGATGAGGATTCCTCACAATAATAACATTATGTAAACAACAACAAAATACTAAAACTTTGTATTGCACACATTGTAAATATTAAATAAATATTAAAATTTGAATATTATATTTGAAAAAAGAAACTCTTAACAATCTTCATATCTTCCGTAAAAAGTCATGCAGCTAAATGTATAGATCTG
>JAAAKB020000011.1:276341-294451 GCA_010014835.2 Apostichopus leukothele | reverse complement strand
GTACAGTAAAGATGTTTAAAATGACACAATGTCCCATATGCAGGCCTGTAGATGCCTATGGTATACTCAGTGTAAACTACACACATCGTATACAATTGTTGTTGATAGAAACAAAACCGCTTCCTATTTACCTGTAACTTTGTTCTGCATTTATACTGCTTTCTGTTTATAGCTCCATGATAATACTAATAAACGTCTATCTGGTGCTTTTGAATTTTGCCCTAGCAACATCTGTATGTTTGGTTGTTATGTGAAATGTAAAGAGGTTGAAGTGCCTTTGTTTGGTGAGGTCCTGCTTTGTGGTATTATTCTAGTATCCAGATTGTGCACTCATAGACAATTGTACCAGTCGTTAGGTAAATATCATGAAGAAAGCCTGGCCTGCAGGCCATGGTTTGTAATTGCCTCTCATGAGAGAAATTGTGTATCCAAGTAAATCTACAAATAATCTTACCAAATTCTTGGAAACTTGGTGTAGATGCATTTCATTTGGGTGGGGGGGGGGGGGAGGAGAAGTCTGTACACATGTACATGTGGCATAAAAGCTGCACTATTGGGTAATGAAGCATTTTAGGACAGTTGTATATAATCAATATTAAGTGCTGATAATTTAAGTAAGGTTTATAGGGTTCAGTTTATGAATTGAATGTGTGAAATCATGAATTTAGATCAATTAATACAATAGCTGTTTGTTTCCAATTACTGTACAGTTCTTTACCTACAGTAGTACTACCTACAGTAATACTATCGGTTTTACATCTGTTTGAAAATTTACTTTGGTATTTTTATAAATTGCTAAATAAGGTAATATCATAAGTTCAATGCATATGAAGAACCTACCACACATTTATTTATTTGTTTGTTTTCTTTTTCTCCAATATACCTTAATAGCTTTTCCGTTGTTGTTAATAATACATATATTGATGTAAATAATGCCTTGCATGGAATACTGAAACCACCTTTCAGCTATATTTGATAATTGTTATATTTCTAAGTAACAGATTCATCTATCATGCATCAATTACAGTTAGTGATAATAGTGAATAATAAATGATCCTTATTTATAGTTCTAACCCTTGAAAGGCAAAAGCTATTTACATGTTGAATGGTGTATTGATCATCATAGAAAAGGCTGACATTAGACTAAGTTCCATTTTATCATATGTTATATACAGCGCATGCATACACTATTCCGCTCAATTCAGAGCTGTGCTGTTCTTTTTTTTTCATAGTTTTTGTTCAGGTTATCAAATATTGAAAAGTAAGGACAAAATTTGTTGTAAAGAAGAAGCTTTCAATATTGGTGAAACTGATGAAAGATCTTTATTCAGAAATGAATAATGCATATTGTTAGAATTAGTTTGATTATAATGACAAAAATAACCAGTGCTACATGGTACTTATCAGAAGGGAGGATTAAGTATATATGGCTGTTAATTGTTGGTACTTAATGGATCTTGAGAACTTTGAAAACTGACAATGTGGATGTACTGTATAGGCGTACTGTACATACTATCATACTGTAGACGTATTTCATTCATCCCAACCTTGGGTCAGAACCAATTCAATTCTGTTCAATTCAGTTCAGATTGGTTCGGTTCAGGTCAGAGTAACAAGCTTGTATTAAGAATTAAACTTAAAATAGATAGATCCATACGTAATTGGAGCTATGTAACAGACTTAATTGATGGAAATGGTTTTCCTTTTAATTTAGTGGAAAGGAAAATGGCTAACCCCCTCATCTCCTCAACTCACAAACACATTACTACTGTAAATATCTGTGCTGGTTATCCAATGCATCCTTGTACTGTTTGCAATTCTTTTATTACTAATTTACGCAGTATGTAGAATAGCTCATGAATCCTGGTTTGTTTCATTTAAAAATCCTCACTTACCTGTCTCCTCACAACATTATCACTCTCCATCTACCAGAGGGAACTAAAGGTGACCTTTCCTAGCAGTTTAATGATATTGAACTTGTGTGATGTTATTTTCTTAGGCTGGGCACCCTAAGGTTCCAGGACCCAGAACTTCACCTACTCTCATAACCCCTGACATTACACATCTGCTCATTACAACTTGTAGGCTTAATTGTCTCACTAGGTCACAACATTTCTTTAGTTGTTTTGATTTAATGTTCAGTTGGGTTGAAAAGAGAAACCTCTCAGCTAAAACTGTTCAGTATCATATACAATCTTCTTAATAATTTAACAGCAAACAAGTGACTTTTACTAAAGTTTTAAATATTGACAGACGTTTGGAGGATACTTTTACAAGTTTTAGTCTCATTTTTAACAAGACTCGATGCATAATGGGAAAATATAGCAGTAATTATTAAAATTACAAGTCATGAAATGCGAAAAGCTGATTTAAGCTTGGGTGATGATAATCACTGAAGCAGTGAAGCATATCAATGAAGCTGAACGTTATAACCTTAGAATGTCAACTCCAAGAGATCTTTCATTCACACGAATAGCCACCATGTGTCATCGGGTAAACACACATCTTAACAACATGCAATAGTTAAAATGACAGGACAATGTAATCAAAGGAAATATATGTTTAGGACTTCAAAAAGATTTTGTCTTCTACTTCTTTCTTTTGTTAGAGAATCAGTGGGCAGGTAATACCCCAAACCAATAAATATTTTCAAGTTGAGTTTTCTTCACACATTAAACCTCTCTTGAGGTATAATCAGTGACTTCCCTATTGTGTGACTCTGACTTTGTCTATTTCCATAGCATAATTATTTTTCCTGTTGAAAAAATAGGAGTAAATTATTTACAAAATTTTGATGATTATCAACCAAATAACTGTGTTTAGGGGATATCGTTGCTATGGTGACTGCAAGGATTTGCACATGACGTTGTGCAATTCTCTCGACGTAAATAAAAGGAGGATCTGCAAATCTAGTCACACGCTGTTTTAGTAAACAAGTAAAGCCTTATAATTAGTGATTGGGATATATACGTCACACTGCCACGTGAGAAATAAATTGCAACTTTTACGACAAACAAGTTCCATGTAAGTCTTCATTCTGTTCAGTCTATATCATATCAAGTTAAAAATAAATTATGGTTTATAATTACTAAATTCATTAGTAGTTGGTAACTGTGCTAATTAGTAGCATGTTAACAAGGCACAAGGCCTATGCTCACAAAAGGTTTCGTTGCCTCTCTCTTAGTACGCATATTCAACAATATTGATACTTTGGCATGTTCTTGTGTATACATGCAGCACACAACTGTTTACGAAAATATTGCTACTTTAGCATGTTCTTCTCAGGTGACCTAAATTTGAAGCATGCCTCTTGTTTACAATGTACCTAGAGTATGTGAACAAATGAGCAGTACATTTATGAATGTTACATGTAGAATGCAGTACATAAAGTTTATATTTAATGAGGGATTAACAGTGTGCATTGATTGAGCTAAATGATAAATATACCACTTTGTATACGTGTACAGTACTGTACTTATTTTAGAAGACATGTTTTTCAGTAAATCAAGCTGGAACATTGTTCACACACACACAGACACACATATGATACAGTAATATAATCTGCATACTATAGAGCCAATCACAACAACTAGCTGCAGTAGCTAACAGATAAATTATTAATTGTTTCAATTTCTGTAAAGCGCTTCGAACAGCGTTGCTGATGAACGTGCTATATAAGTACTATTTTATCATCATATCATTATTATAAAACCTGACAATTTAACTTTGATCTATAAAACCTTCATGTTGCAATAATGTCAGTTTAATAACTCATTTAATAAAAAAATGCATTGCTCATCCTTAACGTCTCCATTCTGCCTTTTAAAAGAAAATGTAAGTCAAATGCACTTTCTTCATTCAATACTTTACCTCATACATCACTTCAGAGAATAATGTATCCGGTATCGCATCGCAAATTGCTATGCAAAATGGACAAGTTGCTATGCAAAATGGACAAGTTGCTATGCAAAATGGACAAGTTGCTATGCAAAATGGGCAGTTGCTATGCAAAATGGGCGAGTTGCTATGCAAGTACAAAGATGCATAGCAGTTTTTGTACATAGGAACCAGAGTTATTTATACAAGGCAAAACTCAGAGCCTCCAAACTGGAAGAAAAAAAACCCTGCAAAATTTGAAAACCCAATTTTTCTCTGTACACTCTGAATCTTAGAGCCATAATCAGCCAGTAACAATTAGAATAAGACTGGAACTAATATTATAAGTTAGCATTATATCTAGCTGGATATGTTACAATGTAGTATTTAGTCAACGGTGAATGACACGCCATAAAATGAATCTGTTTTTCCTTTCTCCGTACTTCCTGTAAAATGAATCTGTTTTTCCTTTCTCCGTACTTCCTTATATTAAAAGAACATACATGTATTCAAAATGCATATTCATTAGGTTATTCGATATGAACACACTTCACAATCTGAAATCCTAGTGCCAGTCACAAAAGAGAAAGTAACCTATTACAACTAAATATATTTAACTAGTTAGTTTCTATCAAACTACATGATACAATATAGTTACTGGCTTATAACTTCCCTAGCCTAACATAATACTGCACAGTGTACTTGACATGGGATTTTACAATGTCAGTCGACAAGGACAACTTTCAGCTGAATTGTGTTCATTCTGTAAGTCCTTATTTTTACTACGAACTCAAAAAATGTTTAAAATAATTACTTCATAAATACCAAAGAGGTTGCCAAATTAAATTTGATATCTATATTTCATTTGATAAGGTAGGTAAAGTTATCATTGTCAATGTATGTAGCATCTTCTGAGTGTAGTCTGCAAATAATTTCAGGTGACAACATTTCATAAACATTCACGAAACTGCTAAATTGTTACTCATTGTACGATAGTTATGTGTTGGATACATTATGAAATGTTATATGTACACCTTGCTGTGTTCATTGTACATATTAGATTGAATTGTCAACAGTGCTGATTACACTGTGAAATGATACAGCTACAGTAGTATTTGTGCACTTAATAACACTGGTAAACACACAATACTCGTACCACAAATCCTCCTCGGTTCAGTGTTTTATATTGATATATATGCACGTTTGTTATGAAAACCACCTGTCGAGGATACTTAGACAATTGTATGGAAAGAGATCTACAGCAGTAAAAATGGGTTTTGTAATGAGGTAGAAGAGAGAAAAGAGAAAAGTAAAACAGAAATATATAATAAAGTGATAATCTGTTTGGTTGTACAGATAAATTGATAGTCAAGAGCTGTAGTTAGAATATGTCAATAAACAACCTCTGTGAAATTGATTTATATGATTTCACTAGAGAGGTACTTGATGGCAACAAAGTAGCCTATTGGGTTGTAACAAAGACTAAATACTAAAGAACTAAAGACTAAATACTCTTCAATGAGGTAAACGTAACGTATGTTACATAAGTAGTTACAGCTAAAAAGATATCTATGTAAAAAGTCTGTTTTGTGTCTGTTTTATTTAATATTGAAAGCCAATTATTCATTCCATTACTTATCCACATGTTCGTGAATAAAGACATCCATCATGTAATAGGTTAAAGGTTATCATGCAGGAACTGGCCTCAAATTTTCGCATGTCAAAACTGTTGAAGGTATTTTGAAATACTTTCCTGGATTTTCTTACTCTAAAAGTTATTCCCAGACTTCTACAGTAGTGTCTATGAATTCAACAACTAATAATTAAAAAATATAATACCTCTAGAGGAACATGCTGAAGAGTGTGAAAGTGAAATGGAACATTCAAGTAGACAAACAGGATATAATTTTGGGAATAAGTTTGTGTTCCAATTTTGCACAGCAGTTCAGTTTTGAAGGCTCTCATCTTTTGTCTCTTATGAAATACTATGGTTTCTGTGTTATAAAACTGCTATTCATGCATCTCCACAATTGTATAGCAATTTGCCCCAGTTTGCATAATTTAATTTAATTTAATTCATCATATTCTATGTTTCTAGAATAGTGATAATCAGATATTAGTTTAGGTCCGTTCAATATCTTTCCATCAGTGTTTCAATAAGTAGTCTACTGTACCTATGTTAAGTACAAGAAGAGATACAGTATGATGCTACTGTAAGTTCATCTTCCGAGCTGATGTTATTTTCAAGAAGATACAAGTATAACAAATCAAAATTCTATATATATGACGTACTTACTGTAAGCTAAAAATTTTGATGAATGATTAATTGCTAATTAAGCTCTAATGATGTTATATATAAGACGGATACATGTACCTGTAAAATGGCAATAGTGAAGTCTGCTTAATAGCAATCTTTGCTTTTAATATGTTAAAATTGTGGACAAATTCATCAGGCATAATTATCCTGCACCACATCTGCATGTTCCCTCGGGAGACATCCCCTAGGGGGACATCCCCTAGGGGACATCCCCAGGGGTACTTCAACAATCAGGCTCACACAGCTACACGTTACTGTACCTCGCATGTCCCTATCGTTATACACCTGGGTGCAGAGAGGCAATAGATATTGACTGCCATCCCATGAACACAAAGTGAATAAGCTGACAAGGATTGTGATCAACATAAAATAAAACTGATAGCAAACTGCTTAACCACAAGAGAGCTTTGTGTAAGAGAATGTGTAAAAGTAAGTTGGTCTGATGTTTCGATCCTAGCAAGGATTATGATCCTGTAAATCTTAGAATCTTAGATCACAAGTTAGCTCATTGTCTTAACAGCTTGACCCACATTGTTCTCAACATATTAAGTTTGCTTCTATTTTTAAGTCATCAACTCACAATTTGTTATTCTAGCTCTCCACAGTTCAGAAAAATCAAAACTTTAGTTAATACCCTGGCCCTGGGGTCATTACCCTTTCACTCCTTCTTCTTGGTGTCTCCATCCTCCTCTGTCTCTCCATCCTCCTCTGTCTAGATCTCCTAGTCCTGTTGGACTTTCTATCTATCTATTCATGATAGAAAGAAAACATGACTAGACCTATACATAATGACTAACTACCAAAAGCAGAGAATTTTAGAAGCAGCACATCAGACTTATCCAAAATAACTGCAACAAAAGATACATGCGCCACTCAATCCATATGCCATCTAATTAGGACATTGTAACGTGTCTCACCTACTGGAAGCCCTTTTCATTTACTGCACGTTACATCTTTATATGATGAATAGTACATGTCTACTGTACAGCTAAATAGAGATACTATTATATACTGTAAAAACCAAGGTAAATTGACATCTCCCATACATATAGTAACTCATGCAATTAATTAGGCACAGCGGTCGGTATCCATGCATGTGAATCTTCCTATATATAGGTCTGTGTTAATATGTACTGTATGATTTAAAGTTCTTGAGAGTAACAAGCTTATTAGCACTGCAGACTACTGAGACTGCTATTAACTTTCATGAAAAGATAAGGTGATGAACTTTCCAAAATAAAATAGACAGTAAGAGGTAATAAGATTGATGAGAACCATTTGTTAATTTCTGCTACAGTGAGCAGTAAATCAACTATGACTTTTGTAGCATCATTGGTTTTATTTCTATGTACTATTCTATAGGCATAGTTTTAGTCTTATCTCAAACTGCAAGTTTAAGAATCCACAACACAGCTGTTCGGATACTTGTACATATAACACATACATATACACGAAGTTGGGTTGCAATGGTACACATCTAGATACTGACGAATACTAAACAGTATTTGATGTATATATAAAATAGATCGCAGACTCAGTGTCTGTTTGGACAAAGTCAACTGAAGAAGAACCAGGTAAAATCCCTTCTGATTCAACAGTAGAATATGCATATGTTAAATCAATTAAATGGGTTTTTACTAAGATATCAGAATCACCTTGAAAAATGTTTTTGTTCTATTGGAACATAAAACAGAAATATATTAAAAATATCTCATTGACAAAACTTTACAAAATAAGTGAAATTTTAATGAAAAAATTCAATCATTGAAGCCGTACAGTATTAAAGTCAATAGATCTGTTCATTTTGCTTGGGCCACTAAGAATTAAAAGAAAAAGGTGGGTTTATCCTAATTTTATCCTAATTGAACCTAATTTGCATGAGCTTTAATGTTGCGTACTGCGTGACACAATTTGCTATACTGACACATAGTCCTTGTTCACACTTAAGAATGCACCTGTACTTCAAGTCTGGAAGGGCGATTAATTCCCTTAGTGTGAACGCTCGCCTACTCGTATTTCATGTCCGTGTGCGTTTTTAAGAATAATCCTCTTTCTGGGTTTCTTCAATCCCTCTTACGTTCTTATTAAATGTAATGTGAACGGTCGCGGACTTATGGTGACCCGAGATTTCCGGTTCAGTTATGATATCCGCTCTATCCAGATGCAATTTGGCGGGTATTTTTGAATGTAAACAGCTGATATGACCTTTTCACGCCTGTGCAGTATATTAATCTTGCAAGCGGACTTAATACGAAACTCACTCGTACTTAAATGTGAATGCGTCTTGTTCTTAATGGACAATCCTTCTCACAGACTTAATATCAATAATCGCCCTTGCGTTCTTAAATGTGAACAAGGCCATATTGCTTTATTATAGTTTAACTTTTAAGTTTTGAAAAGAGTGATAGATCAATTCTGTGCATCATAGCGAGCAAAACATCCATTTTATAATTTAAGGTGCTTTCATGAATTGTATGACCACTTAAAACCAATATTAGATACCATCAATATTTTTATGTATAATGTGTGTGCAATAAAAGAGAAATTGTGCACATTATTGGTCTTTTGATTTTCACACAAGATTTTTTCAGTTTATAATATTGATCAAAATTTATCTTGTATAGTCTTATCTAGCTCAGTTAACATTTACTTAATTGAGTACAGTATACCACACAGCAATATCAAATATCGTCTTTGCTGTTTCGCTCTCATTTAAAGTAAATTTTACCTCAAAAGCAATCCTTTTCATCTTGCTAGTTTGAGTCAATTGATTAACTGCAAGCCATAATCATCATATGTATTGAACATAAAAGATATGGGTCATACTTTGTCTGTGAAAGAGATTGTGTTCATCACTTGCGGTTGACCAAGTAATAAACATGTTTACAACACTCTAGCTTTGAGTGTTATTGTGGACTTATATCAAACTGTTTTCCTTTATTCTTAGCATCCATACAGTTTCACACTTCACGTCATATAAAAATCATCAATTATCCAAGGTGGGACATTACTTCCATTTATCACTGTTTTTATCGTCCAACAAGAGATAAATTGACATGTTTACTTGTTGCCCTGGAGCTTAGTTACAATGGATCCAAACAACATACATGTATGTACTGAGTTCATTAATTCACAGTGTTTGTACGTAAATAGATGCTTTACTGTTTACGTTTACTCTGCTTCTCTCTTCCCTGTCTCCAATCAACATACTCAATTGTACGATAGAAGGAAGAGAATTCGGTGAACAGTCTCCCAGAAGTGAGACATAGGGGGCGCAGTAGTTCTACTTACCAACTGAAAATGTAAGCTAGATGGGGAAGTGCTTATATGTAAATGGGAGGAGCTTGTAAATACCCAATCTAGTTTAGTTCTGCCACAAAGTAGATATCCTCACAGGTTTGGTAACAGACGATCAGGTTTATTATAAATGTCAAATTGGTGTAATCCATGTTGATTTTACACCCAATTACACTTAGCTTTTTTACTTCACTCCTCATTTACCTGTCTCCACACACCAACTGTACTCTCATTCTCTCAGTGATCAGCTGAATGAACCGATAGAGGGCATTGCGAAAAGGGTACCAATGAGCAGATAGAGGGCATTGCTAAATGGGTACCAATGGGCAGATACAGGGCATTGCTTATAGGGTACCATTCAGCTGATAGAGGGCATTGTTAACATGGTACCATTGGGCTGATAGTGGGCATTGTTAACAGGGTACCAATGGGCAGATGGAGGGCATTGCTAGAAGGGTACCAATGGACAGATATAGGGCATTGCTAAAAGGGTACAATTCGACCGATAGAGGGTATTGTTAACAGGGTACCAATGGGCAGATAGAGGGCATTGTTAACAAGGTACCAATGAGCAGATACAGGGCATTGTTAAAAGGTTACCAAGTGCTCTAGCCAAGTTAGTGCGAGAGTACAGTTGTTGTGAAGTCTGAGGACAAAGGTCAGTTTGTTGTTCAGATATCTATGACAAGTACGAAAATAAATGACAAAGATTAAATTGCAGATTTACTTCACTCTGCTCATACCTGTGTCCCCCAAAATGCTACACAATAGAGAAAAGGGCTATCCCCAAACCCTCCCAAAAACCAATTATGTGAAGAAAAGGCCTCAAAATACAGTTTTGACAAATTGAGATAGTAAAAATTCCACACACAATATGGACCTCTAGGCACTTTGGGTGGTAGAATATGAAGGAAGGACATTGACCGGAGAGTTCCTTACATAGAGGGCGCACAGTGTTATAAGGTTACCAGTTCATTCTAGGCACGGTAAAACAAGAGTGCTAAGGTTGTGGGAGACAGGTAAGCTTGTCACTCGCTAATATCCATACTAGTAGGTCTTGGAATATATCTATGACAAACACGAAAATAAATGACAAGGATCGAATTGAAGATTAACAGTACTTCACTCTGCTTTTACCTGTGTCCATTCTACTATACACTTAAATCTACAAAGCATACAAACGTTGGTAACATGTTAGCTCTGTGTGCCCCCTTTGACATACCTCAGGGTGACGTGTTAGCTCTGTGCCCCCTGTGACATACCTCAGGGTCATCATCCATTTCCTCTCCTTTCCAGATCTAACAATAATTTAGTCGACTTGGTTAATATTACATCTTCACATATCATGAAGATGACATCTACGATATATCGACAAGCCACCAATTCATTTTGCTGTATCATGTTCATTTGGAATCACGAAGCATCTTACACCTGAAGCAGCATATATATACCAACAACACTTAATTAATCCCTCCAGCTGAAAACTGCGCTAAACTACTGTTTATAACCAGAAAAATGCTAAAAGCAAAGGAGGATAAAGAGAAAGTTATACGATACGGGGCTCTTCCTGTTCTAAATTAAAATTTGGACAAGTCTGCAAGATGATCTTAACGTTTATCAACTGACTCATTGTTTTAATTAATGACAGTATAGAACGCACCGCAGAAATTTGGCCGGCACGGTTTCCGGAATTATGCCCTACCACTCAGATTGTGTATACATTGCCTCCATTTCTTCGATGTTCTAATTTTAGATGTGTTATTTGATTTTATTTGATGGCAAGTTTTGTAACCTGCTAACTCTATAATCCAATCATCAGTAAGGGCTCTCGGCTAGACTGAAACTAAATCTAAAAGGATTTATTTTGGATAGAGTTCATTGAATTTTAAGTCAGCTGCCGGTTGAGATTTTTACTTTCGGCAGAAAAGTCGAAGCCGAAAGATCTAAGATTTGGAAGATGTAAGCAGTATCTCCAGTTAATATGTGCAGTGGATTTTTAGCCTTATTACACAGTTATTTACACATAATGTCGACGATTATTGTGAAAGTACTTTGACTGCTGCATATGGCAGTTTGAGGACGTATGTACAATATAGGTAGCTTGTATTGTTTTTTGGGTTCATTGTATTTAATTTATTTGCCTCAATATCACTCTGCGCATTCTAAAAGATGGAACGTAAAGACAGATCACAGACCCAAAGTGATCTCATACTGTAATGAAGTTATTAGGAATAAAGCTAATACTTACAAATTTGGTGGGATAAGTGAGGGGGGGGGGGGTACATTTCCAGATGGAAACTAGAAGAAAGGCTATTACTGTTTACCTGTCACTTACGAACATTTCTTATTTTAAACTTAAAGCAAAATCAACATTTATTGTGTCTTATGAAAGTATACCCACAATGTTGGTAACATTGGTAATTCTAGTAATAATAGTAACACTTATAACTGAATTGATTAAGTGAATGATGTGACTCTTTAAAGAGCTATTTAATGTATCAGAGACATAATTTTATATGATTTGTTAGATTTCTTTAAATTATACTTTCCCTTTAACAGTTCAAGACAAAGAAAATCTTAAATGTCAAAAAGCATCTTGACATTGATAAAGTGAGGGCTCCCTTTCACTTTTGCACTGTTTCACTTAGATTCAAAGATCCAGTTCTGTTGAAAATTTATTATGTCTGTTGTCATGACAATTCATCAGTAATCTTCGGTAATTTTCCTGTTCGTCAAGTTGTGGTTGTTAGTCAAGCTGTGAGGTGGGAAGTATTCTCAGCGGTTGTGACCTGTTAATTAATACTCAAAGTTTTAACTGGATTTTGAATAATCTGTTGGCCATTTTCTCTGAAGAGGTAATATCATAAATAGATAAATATCTCAAATTAACTCATGAAAGTGGTTATGTACTCAGTACTAAGTCACGACATAAGCTAACAAAAGTTAAGTGCTGAGGCTAATGTATTATGTTCTTTTGGAGGTAATTGTCGAACAATCAGTGAAATAAATCACTTTTCAAGGTTACATGTATGTTTTGAAGGTCATTTTAAGATGATGAATGATATATATTGGTAATATGCTGTTATATTGGCTTACATGTCTCCACTCGTAATTCACTATGAGTGATAAGTACTCTTTCTGGATCATCATCTTCCACTTTCTCTTGTATGCTTCTGGTGCCATCATGATGATTCCATTAGCTATATGAAATACTGTAGGTCCCAGATCAATCTCTTTGGATTAAAGTTTTTTTTTTCATGGCCGGGCTGTGCAATGAGCCACACTTTCTTTACCTTGTATCATTCACCTCCAGATGTTCCATTTTGCTTTTGAGCAGTGACCTTGTTGTTGGATAAATTAAAGTACAGAAGAGGCAAATTATGAATCAATCATACAAGCAAGCTCATTCTTCTTTTTTCTCTTTAATGTTTCTTCTTTCTTTTAATTGATAATCAAATTAATTGATAACAAAATGAAGGTGTTCATCCACATGTGATGAACACACAACAAGACATCAATATGGCTGCTTTGATCAATTTCATGTGATGTATCTTTTGTTGCTTGAAATATTGATTTCTGATGTTTCGGAAATTCATGACCACGTTTATCTGAATAGTTTGCTCTATTTTCACTTTATACCAGTTGCACTTTCTATTTTTTCAATTGATCTTGTCTTTATATTAAAATGGAAGGTATAAAGTCATTTCATTTTGTAAGGTTGCCTCAAGTTATTTCCATATAATTTCATCATCATTTTGTGATGTCAGTTTGTCTGGAACTTTTAAGTCACTATGTCATCTCGATGATGAGAGCTAAGGAGAAAAAGTCAAAAGAATTTATAATCACAATCTTGCATTTTCCAGCTAATTATAGACCTAAATTTTAGTCTAAATATGCCTCAGAAGTCAACATTTAATGTCTAACCTTTCATTCGTTTTCTGGGGGAGAACCCTCACACCTCCACATATGACCCAACCTCAATGACTCCAGGGCTATGCCTCCCCTTCTTGAACCCTGGATCTGCCCCGGGTACTGGTTTCCTTCTTATTACAATATTTATTGTTTCATTGCTACAGTCATAATTAGTGACCATTAGAGAGTCATAATTAGTAATCAACCCATGAGAAAATTTGCAGGTGTTGTACATTTTCATCAATATGAATGATATCTGATGGAGAACCAAATCAATGTAATTTTGTATCCTTTTCTGTAAAAATTATCAATATTCTTTTGACAGGTTAAGAATATGTTTCATATTAAAAAGGATGACTTTGGGCGGCAGAAAATTAAGTGTAGTTATATTAAAATGTTAATAAGCTCCTTTCAAAAATAAAATCGATGATCATGTTGGTTTCTCAGTTCAGAACTCAATCCAATTGTCTTGTAAATATAAGTCTTTGACAAAAATTTACATCACAAGAATGGAAATTTAAGGCCGCATTGGTAATGTATTGCAAGCTTGTCAATTGAGGTCATCAAGTCTTGAATTATCATATCGACTATTACGATGCTTCTTGAGGAGCTGTCATGATATGTATGCTAGACTAAATAGTTTAGCCACTTTGAATAGCCAATGATTTCTAAAAGGGTCTTTTCTCAAAAACTAACAGAATGATAGGAAAGCCACTTATACAGATTGCAGCTAGGGAAGGGGGTTATGATGGTCTCTATTTATAGATTCTCTAGCATAAATGGAAAATTTTGTGCCTTTTCATGCATTAAGGACTCACATTCTTGTTGACAACAAAAGAAGGAATTTCTTTTCGCAAAAATGAAAGATGTAATGTTTTGCTACTAAATTTCAATATCAAACAAGTGAATTTTTTGGATAATGGTTAATTACTTTCAACTGTCATGTAACCTCAAAACCATGACGTTCAAACCCTGTTGATAAATACAAACAAAACTATAGCAATATGTGTCAAAACTGGTTGACCATAATCCCTTCTTCCTTTGACCATCAAAGGAAAATAATTTTTCTGTTATTCTGCAGCATAAGTGCATGTACAATTTCGGCCAATTTGACCTTTGACCTACATTGACCTTAGCAACCACCACATAAGTATTATTTTAATATTTGTCCCATCTTTCTCTGCATATATGGTGCTTTAATGACATTACTACATGTTGACAAGCAGAAAATGGCCAAAAAAACAATTCTTATGTTTGACTTCTGACCTTAGATCTATGACATCATCAATCACTATGCTATGCAAAATTAGGCAAATTAATGCAAAACTGCAATCAAGCAATTTCTAATGTACAATTAACTATAAAGTATGCACTATTTATGAGAAACAAACTTCGTAAACCTCAAAAGCTGCTGCATAAAATGTCAACAGGAGGTATCCCTTGAGGCAATACTTGTTGCATTATGGATGCACAGCTGTGCAATTTTCTTGAAAAACTATAAAATATCATCATCAACTTTAACACATAACAGAGCCACAATTAGAACATTTTCTCATAGAGATTTGCATTTCCTAATTCAAGTTCATGACAAGTATCTGACATTTAGCGTATTTATAAAGTGTATATATTAACCTTTTAGTATTTTTGTGATAATTTTTATCCCTTCTTATGGTAATCATTTTGCCAACATAGCATAACAAGTAGGTTTACGTGATTCTACTACAATATCAGAGACGTTCTTCACCAGTCTGAGAACTACAAACATCAGAACAAAAACACAAACATTTGTTGATATGTATTGCAGAGCCGAAACTTAAAGGTAGTCAGTATAGGCCCCAAATTAAAGCACGCTATAATTGCTAGAAGTTTTCGAAAAGTACTTTCCTGGAGTTCTTTACTCTCGAAATTGTCTCAGACATTTTTAAGGAACACACAAGATGACTGAAAGACCCAGTGAGGAAAATTTCCTCGAAATTTGTAATAAAAAATAGTTTAAAAATTTTGACCAAAGGTGACCATATTTGAATATCTAGCATATTTGGGGCTAATACAGCATACCTTTAAGTGTTCAAATTTTGTGTAGCAGTTTTGAAGACTTTGAATTTCCCCTTTTATAAAATCGTTCCTCGGAGAATTTTTTTTTTATGTTTGTATGTATTTACACTTGTATAACAATTCCACCATTTTGTATAGCATTTTAATATGCAATAACTGATAAATTATTTTGTATTAATAGTCAGATTTCAAACAAAGTAGATGTTGGGGTTGAGAAAGGCATCAAAATGTGTCTTCCTGCTGGAGACTTATTTGTATGTGATTAGATATATTTCACACCTTGCTCACTTTCTACAGTCCCTTTGCTACCCACACACTTCCAAGGCAAAGTTTTAATAGTCGTACGAGACAACCAAATTTCTGTTCGGACGATCAACTTTGGTGTCGGAGGTTGTCCAGATTGTATCGTAACTTAGAAATGAAAAATATTAAAAAAAACGCAAATACATAAAAAAGGCTGGTTTTCTATCCGTCAAACCTACTCATTACTCCTATAGTGTACATATTGGTTATTCTTTGTTATTTTGCTAAATTATTGTGGACAACCAAATTTGCTGTCTGGGCAACAAAAAGGTAAGACCTGGTTATCCCAGGGATGACCAGAATACCGTTACACAATTTGCCGAGACTTGTTCTTTCCAAATATAGTGCAAACTTTATTTTCAACTCATTCCTGTTTTATTTCATTTAATTTCATACTGTATGGTAAATTTATCAAATAAGTTTTAGGAGCTACTTTTTCATTGTATGAATAACAGCAGAACAGAATGACAATCTTGATTATTTCACTTTGATGTCACATACCTGTCACCACACAACAACTGCACTCTTTCTTTGCTATATCTGTATTTCTAGAACCCATTTGGCCTACATACCCCGACTGCAACTGAAATCGTCTGCATTACATTGAGCTATGTAACCATCTTCAGTTTATAGGGAACAATCAACAGCTTATCATTATTGGCAATTTTCTTCTATATCAAAACTTACATAGAATTTTTTAACCTTGTGGTCAATGAAAAAACTGACCCCAGATTTGGCTGGCAAACATTGCATAAATCAAGTACTCCGTTTTGAAGTTCTATGTTAAACCTGTTTTATCAACCCTTCAAGCACTCGGTTCTTTTTTAGATATCCACAGTTTTCCTCCGGCAATTTCTTCTTCTGTTTTTGATCTGCCCACGTCTCTTCAGATTCAGAAAATTGCCTCTTGAGGAGAGGCAAGTGTGTGAGTAAGCACTAATATATGTAAATATGCCACTGCCTTCATGCTTCTTTTTCTTCATGAATATTTATGAGGTAACTGATCACTGCCAAACAAGTACCTAATGGAGTCACTGTTCTATCCTACAATCCGACTGAGCCTCTATATACAAAGATATATTTATATCAATCATGTATTTTAAGTGAGAGAATGATCGAATGTGTATTAAATTCTAATTAAAAGAAAAAAGGCATAATTTTTTAACCATTTTCTTTTTCATCATTTTTTTTTTTAACAGAGTGATGTAAAGAGAAAATTTACAGGATGTACCCTGAAGAAGAAAGCTTTGAACTGCAAGGCCCTACCGAAGGTCATCAATTGTATTGGGAATACCCCGAAGTGTGAGATTCCCTTTATTGATCTTTTCCCTGCCGACAGCAGGGAATGCTGCATTAGATCTTGTCAGCCAACAATCAATAGCAGATTCATCAAGCAGTGAATAGGCTGGCAAGAGCAGCAATCAAAAATGCCCGGCGTTGAGATTCAGCCAATCGACCAATCAGAGGCTAGCAATGCTAGCAGTAGTCAGAGCAGACATGCTCGTCGCAGTGCATGGGAGAGTGACAAGCAGAGGCTTTGGAAACACTCAGAGAGTTTCAACAATCTCCAGGATAAACAGGCAATTCCACGGAAAGTGGAGGAAGGTGGAATCAGTAACGCTGCAGCAAACTTTACCACAGAGATGCCGTCTCATCGAAACAAGGAGGAGGAGGGGAGGCTCAGCCGACCCTCCACACAGAGTTCACACCGGTCGGCCTGGGAAGATTCCAAGATGGTGGTTCCCCAGAAAAAGACGCTGGAGGTCGGCAGGAATGGGAACGTGAGAGTGAAATCGGTGGAACTGCACGAGGTCGATGGGAACGAGATTAACGAGGCTAGCAAAAGTTCTGGGATGTCATGTTTGCAATCGTTTCAAGGGCTTTCAAAAGTATTCAAATCGAAAAAATTCAAATCCTATCAGCTGGAGACACTCTACCAGAGGTACTTTTTTAGCTTGAACAAGAGCAGCTTGTTTACACTACTGATCTTATTGATCGTTATCGTGCTGGTCATCCTCTCGTTCCACTATGCCTCCCGATTAAAGACTCCGTACAAGGGGATTTTCTTGGGGTTGTCCCTCATCGCATTTCTAGTCATACTTTTCTTAAGCACCCGAAATTCTTTCTCTCAGCTACAGTTGATCATCTCGTGTTACGTGGTGCTCGTGAACATCTTAGTGATAATTCTCCTGGATGTGTTGGATGCAGAACCAAGTTCGGCCACCACCGGTGTTTGGACTACCGCATTCTTCATTTACATGGTGTACACTTTGCTTCCAGTTCGTATGAGGGTAGCCGTCCTCTTTGGATTTCTTTTTGGAATATTACAGATTGGTTGCGCATTGGTGAC
>JAAAKB020000011.1:194817-216479 GCA_010014835.2 Apostichopus leukothele | reverse complement strand
GACTAACACATTGCCTGGAAGTGTTTCTTTATCTAAGGATCAATTGATTAATTATCAGTACAAATTTATGATAAACACAGGGAATATCTATATACAGTAGTTTATTCAATTAAGCTTTGTTGTACATATTCAGTTAAACGGATGAGTGATCAAAGAAATATTTGTGATTATGCTTATTTTAAGAGGAAAAGTATATATGGTATATAGCTATCGTAGTGAAAACAGGAAACCTTTATTTTTCCGACCGATTTCTACTTTTTTGTTTGTTTCTGTCAAGTTATTTAGTCTCTCTTCATTTCTGGAACAGGCTATTGTGAATATAGTCAAGGTGACTAATTTCACTAATTTACTGAACATAATACACACTAGTATCATTTTATCTGAATTGTCAATCAAATTTGCAGTCTTTCATCTTCTTTGTGGACTTCTTTGTTGAAATTGTGTCAATTTTAAAAGGTTATAAATGAAACCCTAGAGAACTAATTTTAAGGATTTCAATTTCACCAGTAACTACTCATTTCTTAAACATGCAAAAATTATGTGGCTTTTCTTGATACTGGCTGGAACCTTTTGTTGGAAAAGAAATAATAATCTCTCCTCAAAAGGAAAATCAGAATTTGAGGTTGGGATACCACAGAATAAAGTAGATATTTGTAACTTTGTCAAAGTGATAGATTTGACAGATATCAAGCAGTCAATTTTAACCTTCTTTTGGGAAAGAGTCCAGTTAAAATCACCGGAAACTGTAAAAAGATTGGAATGTGCCAACAGAGCTATGGAGTGTGTGACCTCTTGGAGTTAAGTGAAATCAAATGGGTTTTTTCCAACATGAAATAGTTAAACCATACAAACTTGCTCGGTATACTTATGTCAACATTTCTCAATATTAGATTTTCCTGAAGCCTACTTAACCAATATGTAGTTATTAAAGGGACATTCAACGAGGTAAAATGATGTGCATCTTACAGGAAAGATCAAAATATTCACGTTGAAAATATGAAAACCATTTTCAGTGCATCATGTCGTTGTAACCCACAATTGGGTTGTACTTGACATGTGTTGTTACATTAATAGTACTTTTGTACTGTGTGTAGGTGTAGGAGGAGGAGAATATAACATTGTCTGTTCATGATTAACTGGCAGCTCTTGTCAGTTATGATATGAAATAGTACATTGCCTTCCAGTTGCTTTACTATGGAACAAACATACTGAGTTAGATCACATGAAGAAGCTATTTTATTTATTTAGTAAAGGGTATATACTCGGTTAGCGTAAAGCTAATCTTCACCCGAGGCCACGAAATATTAAAACTACAAGTAGAATTAAAGTAATATAATCATAATAAAAAATAATATGGAATACAAACGTAAACAATCAGATGACAATGAAAAGAAAAGAAGAGAAAACATACAAAATTGACAATGGCATGAAATACAACATTGAACAATCAATGAAATGACATTAAGAGCATAAGAAATTAGTTAAAGTCCTGGATAAAACGTTTATCTGTACTATCACCATGCATTGCCATGATTGAGGGCTAGAGGTTAGGGTCAGGAAAGTTAAATGAACTTCACATGGTAGGAGTAGAATTCCCCTTGGTATGTGTACCAATACAATTAGAGTTCCCCTTAGTATGAGTATGAGTACAAGTACAATTCTCCTTGGTATGAGTACCAGTATGAGAACAATTCTCCTTGGTATGAGTACAAGTAAAATTCCCCTTAGTATGAGTACAAGTAGAATTCCCCTTGGTATGAGTATGAGTACAAGTAGAATTCCCCTTGGTATGAGTATGAGTACAAGTAGAATTCCCCTTAGTATGAGTATGAGTACAAGTAGAATTCCCCTTAGTATGAGTATGAGTACAAGTAGAATTCCCCTTAGTATGAGTACCAGTACAAGTACATTAAGGTGTTCAATGTGAGTATGAGTACTTAATCTTACGCTTATTAAGTATCTGTACCAGTTTTCTAATAATCACTGAGTATGAGGCCTAGTACTCTTGAGGGAGAGGGGGGGGCAAGGGGGATTTGGGTGCACAACTATAGGCAATTATACTAGACTACATGGATGCCTTTAATTGTTTCAGGCAATGCATATAGTCATCACAGTTAGCAGCATTCTAAAAGTGGGCAAAGTTCTCTTGACTTTCCAGCTCTTGAGGTGATTCCCAGGTCATATATTTTTGAAATTAAACTGACAGTAGTAGGTGTAGATCATTTATTGAAAGTATGTCCTATAGCTGTGATTAGCACACCCCAGCAGAGGACACTTGGGCTGACCCCATCTTGGGGAGATAGATGGCCCAGTTTGAAGACCACAAAACTGCTTAAATTTTTATATTTTTTTTATTATTATTATTATTATTATTTATTTTTTAGAACTGCTTAAACTACTGATATAGTTTCCATGATCCCATTCCAACCTAAGTGACTGGGGTAATCTTTCAATATTTTTGGTTGGATCATTGTAGAAACATTGGTATAGGAAATTGTCGATGTCACCAAAGTAAATTCACAACGAAAAAGAAAAAATGACCGTCACATCTTTTATTTTTATATGTTTTGCCTTCTACATAAATATGACCTTGCTTTTAAGGCTGTTGAAAGATGAATGTTATCTGTCCACAGAGAAAAAGAAGGGAAAGATCTAATTATGATAAGTCATAATTTTACTGCAAATAAATGATATTTTGTATTTATTTCATGCAGACAATCTTAAATAGTGGGTGTTTTTTTCTTCTTTGTCCGATGAGATATTTCATCATATTAATTGATCACGAAACAACAAAGAGTCACAGCTGCTTTCTTGTAAGCCTATGATTTATTTCTGTTAAGTTACTACCAATGTGCTATAGACAGATATATCATTTACCAGAAATCCCCCTCCAAAACTTTACCCGAGAGAGAGGGGGGGGGGGACCCTCTGATCCTGAAAAGTGCCAAACCATTGACATAATTATCCCAGTAGAAATTTTGATCCAAGATCTCAAAAGGTAATGAAATATTTTTACTTGTTTTTTATGAAATTAGGAAATAGTAGCATCAATAGTTGCAAAGATTATCAAACCTTGAAGACGGTAGGAATCCAAGCTTTCAAGATTTGATGGGTGATAAATAAACTGTTCAAATTGGAAGACAAGCATAAACAAAAAAAAGTAAACATATATGCATAGGATAAATTACAAGTTAGGAGAGTTGAGAATAATATTATTTCCAATTTATTCACATACTATTGATTCTTGATATGTGTACACTGCCATATAAAAAAATAGGCATCAATAGAAAAAAAAATTAAAACTTTTTCATTAAAATTCTTAAACTTAAAAAAGAACAAAAAAACTGAGATTTTAATGAGTAAAATTGGGTTATATGACTAAACCAAGTAAAATAGCAGGTATTTTAAGTACAGGTTGATGAATGAAATAATAACTTTATAGATACAGATGAGAAAGATTTAGGGTAATTAAGAAAATAATCAAATTAATAAAAACAAAAGGTAAAGTTATTGCCTGCATGAGCAACTAAACTACTTTTGTATTGTTTGGACATTAATGCTACATTACTTAATTAAAACCAAATTCTTTTCGTTATGACAGATGATCAAAAGAATTAAAATAATATTTTAATCAACCTCAAAGGGCCGACTTTACTTGTATGAGCTTGCTAGATAGAAACAGTAAATTGATTTAAAGGTTTAAGTAGATTTTTGTAAGCCTTCCTAAACCTGAAATGTTATATCCTTATCACTGACATTGTCGTAAGCTCCCCTATTTGTTTTAGTTGATCTATCTGTTGATTTATTTGTTCATTTCATAATGATGAGAAAACCAGCATAAGTCGTCATACATTGCAAGAAGTTCAATATCAAATATGATCACCTTTTCCTAGGCATTTCTGCCAATACAATATTTTTGTTTTGCGTTTGAATTTGAGCAAATATGTTACTTTTTTCCCCATCAAAATGTGACACTGTGAATCATACTATAGTTAAAACACATACTAATTACACCCACAGCTGTAAATTTGCAGATGTAGGCATGTAGATCAACTATAGACAGCTTACTGTTTTCTTACAAGTAGTCAAGTTAACAATCTCTATACTCCTTTTTTTTGTCCATTTAAAGTATATTTTATGGTGTAAAACCTAAAACAATTGAATATTTGTGGTCACTTACCAGTTATAATCCGTAAAGGTCTGTCAAATCCTTACAAAGGAGACTGATTTGATGTTACTCCATAAACGTGGAATATATTATTTTCCATTTGTAAAATCCTTTTCTTGTGAATCTTAAGAACTTTCACAAGAGAGAGATTCAGAATAGATTATCAGACAGCGCGAGAGAACATACTCCCAGTCGAAAAAAGTTTCTCACGCACTTACACTCTTTGAGTAATCAGTAGTCTGAGTTTACCCAACACGCTCACTCACTTAAACGTTAAACATTATATATCACTCACAGGTTTTCTTAGTACACAGCTGAACTTTTTGACAATATTGAAACAACTCCACCATGCACTCACTCCATGAATGGCTTAAAAAGAAATATTAAAAAGTTGAGGTTCTTGAACCTAAAATGAGTGGTTAATACAGTCAAGCCAGTACAAGGTCATTCTTACTCTACTTTCACTGGTAACTCTGCGTCACCGTAACCTGCTACAAACTAATGACTCTTTTATCCAATCAAAGTTCTCCATGGGTTCATTTAGAGACACTGCACTAACAATTTTTGGGGTTCTCTCTCAAATCAAGATTGGCACTACCCAAAAAAAAAAAAGCAGTGTCCCTTAGATAACCACCATTTGAAACAGTTTGAAACTTTTTGTTATCAGGAATGAATTACACATTTTTTTGTCACACAATGTTTTACAGTTAAGGAATTTAAGCAAATTGATAACATACTCCAATATCATAGTTCAAAGATGAAACAAAAGGAGAAAGAAAGGAGAAACCCAGATTTTATTTGTCTTATCTTGATATAAGGTAGGGAAGAGGAGAGGGGGTGGAAGGGGGGGGGTGGGGAGTGGTGGACTGAGATGGGAAGGAAGAAGACCAGATTTATCCACTATGGAAGCTTAAGTGTGGAAGTTGCAATTAATGTTTAATTGTCATTTAAATTGGTATTTATCTGATACTTTTTTTTCATAGTTTAACATTTTCAGTGCTTTTTCGTGATAAATATCTGAGCTAGTGAACTGTTTGAGATAGAATAAACAATTGTTATTAGAATAACAATGGAGATTAGAATAACAATGGAGATTAGAATATATATAAGCATTGAGAAAATAGACCAATATAATAAGTCCCTGATTGTTGCTTTAAGCTGTCTGGTCTAAACTGAGGATGGCCATCACTATTAAATTAAGTTTGTTCACCTTCTTTCATAAATATTTCTATTTTTCTTGAGTAGTTTTTCGACTTATTATTGCTTAAATTCTATCAAAAACAAAAAATACTTTTATATAATACTTTTGCAAATATTTTCCATCACTATGGCTTTCATGAATTGTCTACTTGCATAGATAGATGTTCATGTTGTTCTTTCCTTGAGATAAATTGTTTAATTGAATTAAAATCATTCAATTTGAAACATTGCATCCCTAATTCATAATATCTCTAACATTCCACGTGTTCAGAATCTTCAAACTTTCTCTGATTGCAATTCTTCAAGTAGCTATACTAATAATTTTTTATTTTGTTGTTGTTGAAGAATTTGTTAAAATAATTTGGTATGTAAAAGGAACAGTATTGACAGTATGGTTGGGGAAGGGGGAGGGGGAGGAGGCCTTTCTCAATATTGCTAGAGATTTACACCAGAGATTGAGAATTTCAGAAGTTTCAGTTGAATTTGTAGTGAAGTTGGGTGGGTGGGCTAGGAGGGAGGGATAGGCCTGGAAGTAGGGGTGAGGTAGGACAAGGAAAGGGGGAGGAATGGGAAGAGGGAAGAATGAACATCTAAGACAGTGTCTCGTCAGACTTGGATATTCCTGACAGTGCAAGTCATGGGTTTAACTGTTCAACTTTTTTAATTTGAAACAGACCAGGGAAATTTGTTGACCTTAGATTAATCACCGGAATACCTTTTGACTTTGCCTCTAACAATTAATTTTATTCATTTCTAAGTTACACAATTTTTCCAGCATCAAATGAAATCAGTGCATACTTGCTATATATTATGGAATATTTAAGTAAAAGAACGCTAAAACTTTGATCAAGATTCAATCCTGTTTAATAATCCTGTTGCAAGTTACTGATCAGCTAAAACATTACTTTTAGGAAAATCTGCCTATAAAATACTAAAATATTACTAGTGATAATAATAATTTACATAACAAAAATTATTCAATAAATTACACGAATCATTATTCTTTCTTGCCCTTGATAAGATTCATCACGTAATGATAATTTAAAATCCCAGTAGAGCCTAAAATAAATTTGTTGGAAGGAAGAAAAGAAAAAAAAAAACCTCTTTGCTTTCTTTGTATATATAGTAGTTTCATCATTTTTATTGAGACTTCTTCTTACTCATATTTAAGATTTAATCAACCTCTTATAATTCTCTTTTTTGAATACAGATCAACAGCATTAATAAATTTTTAAACTCTATACACTTATAGTACACTGAATCACCAATCATGTGTTATTTTTAAAACAAATGTTCATTTTGCTTTTCCCAAAAACACAGAAACTTAAAAATTGTCTGGGTAACTTGATTATGATTATGATTACTATTTTTTCTTTGTACAGCTCCTGAAATGACCAAAAGTATGTTACATGTAAATTTTCAAATATTTTCAATGATCTAGAAATATTTAAGTTTAATACAAACTTCCTCCGTCAAAAAAAAGAAAGAATAAAAATGCTAGCCCGCTGTGATTAAGTACTTGGAACTTTTGAAAGACTTTTGTGATCATTTTTTACAAAACAAAAGTAGATCTTCTTTATACTAAATATTACTTTTGTATGTTTCCTATGGGCATTATCTTAGCTCACTTTTACAGTGCTTCAGTGTTCTAGTTTTAGGTCCAATGCCAATAACAGAAATTTTTGATGTAATGCTTAAGCAGTTAATGATATTTATTGTTTTTTTTTGTCACTTATAAATCCTAGACATACAACTCCTACCCCACCCCCCAAAAACTACCAAATAAAGAAATTTTCAATGGATGGATATTTTCATCCACAAAAATGGAGTGATTTCCTTTTTGACACAAACCATCACAAGAAATATAAAGTTAATAACTTATTAAATATTTGAAAGTAGTATGGAGAGGGTCACTCCACAATACACCTTGTATTTATAGTTCTGATGTAATACAAGATAAAAGTAGGCATGTTATCACAAATGCCATGAGCATTTCTGAGTAAATTATCCACTCTATGTATATATCTACTCTATATTTCTTCTAGTCATTCACTCGAAGGATCGTGAGCAATTCCAACGTGTCTTTGTTTGAGATACCTTCGTGAAAGCTGCATTATTTTTTGTAGTTGTGACTGATCAGTAAACCAAATGCTATGCTATGTATTCCTTAATGGTGGTGCTCTTCTGGTTCTAATATTAGCAGCTTTTTTTTCTGGAACAACTAAGGGTTTTGGTAGATTTTTCCTTAATGTCTCAATCTACACCCTGCTCCTCATGTACTGGTTAAAACATTTCATTACTAACAGAACATTAGTTCTAGACATCGTGTGCTGTAGAATACAGCCTCTAATACTAACCGCCTATGCGATTAGAGGGAGTTTTGATTATTAAAGACTATAGGCTTAGTAGTACTACAGCTACTAATTAATTATGTAGAATCAGCTTTGATGTAGTCCAGATTAGCTCTTCAAGTTGGTACTATAGCCGTTACCTACCCTAAGCCATCCGTACAGGTAATATTGTGATGCTTATAACACGGCGAAATGGAGTGACTAATGTATCGTGGTCTTGGTCTACCAAAGTAAATTACATTCTTACATCCTTTCAAAGTTTGTTACATATTTATTTATTGTGAGGCCTGCAAAGTTTCATTCTTGCTATGACTAGTTTTAGGCCACTTACATTGATTTATGATGAAGCTAATGGTGTAATAGGTGGCATACCATCAGAAAGCAGCATGTGTTCAGAATAAACAGAATGCTTAAAATGTATACAATATTTCTTGCCTTTCTTCACACTTAGTTACAAACCTGAAGGTTACTTAAATTGTAGCATCGAAAACAGAAAGTTAGATCTTCATCAAATGTGACAAAACGAGATAAAGAAAACCAGCCGCAGCAAATCGGCAGGTGATAACTCCCTTTCTGACAACTCGATCGACGTTTTAAATTTCAGGTTTTCTGTATTATGCTGCCATACTGTCACAAACAAATAAAATCTGTTCTGGCATCTCAAGGCAACCATTTTGTGAGAGCAAAGTATGAAGTTTTTAACTCACCGTTTCGTCAATTTGTAACTTGCTCTGAGGCAACTGAATCAGGGCACAAACGGAACCTCTTCCACAACTTCTAGTTTAGTGAGGGAAGTTTAAGACAGAGAAAGGAATAAATACAAGAGCAGTTTCTGTACAACCTTTAACCTCCCAGGGGGTGGAATTCTGGTCAGCCATGCTCACGTCACTAACAGCCATGCAAATCAACCCTGCATTGGGGGCTTCCACTTCTGACAAAAGGGGATGAGCACTTTCATTTCACTTTAATCATTAATCTTACTTACATTATCTCTCTAAGATGTTCAAATCTTACAGTTTTGATTTAAATAATTGCATGTTTTGGATGGCCACCCGACATTACTTTACACCCCATTAGAAATAAGAGATGATTTTGCTGCTATCTGTGGTTTTTCACCTCCACTCAGTCTGTGAGACTACCGTCACAGCCATGAATCTATTGTCTGCCCTAAGTAGAGAGTGAGAGCTCCCAATAGAAGGGATTGATCCATGTCCTCATTTCAATAATAAAACATGAAATGTAAAAAGAAAAGGGTCTTAGATATTTCTTAGCTTACTAGTTGCCTTTTTTAATCTTTTAATAATTTGAAGGGTTTCATTTACTGATCTATAAACCTCCAATGAAGTTTAATCAATTGACATATCATTGTTGTTGATAATCAGAATCTCCCAGTAGTCTAATATGCCGAGACGTTACCGATATCGGTACAAGTCAATTTCATTATTGTAAGATCCACTCCGAGCTCCCTGGCAGTAATATGCTATCCAGCTTCACACTGACTGTGCATGTTACCTTCTGGGCAGCAGTCCCACTGTTCACAGCCATATTTGTTGACAACTGGCATCTCTTCTTTGAAAACATAATTGAATCTAGGCTCCTCTTGTTGTTGTTGTTTTTCTCTTTCATTTGTAAGTACTAGTGTCTCATCTGTTTTAAGTGTGTGATATATGTTAATATTAAATCAAATATTATTTTATCCTTGTTAATCAAAAATGAGGAGGAGTAGTACATAAATAAGTCTTGGATTCTTTGCTCATACATCTCGTCTTCGAGCTATGATCTTGTACGGTTTAGGAATGAGAGAAAACATCGCCTCGCCCTCCAAGTCTGCTTCTACATCTTCGGGTAGTTCGAAAGTAAACTTTTGTAGGAGGGTCCCTAGGAGTACCAGAAGCTCGGCTTGTGCGATCGTCTGTCCCATACACCGCCTCTGTCCCGTCGAGAAGGGCATGAAGAAAGGGAAGTCGCTCAAACCACGTAAGTGCCCCTCCGGAGTTAGAAATCTCTCTGGCATGAATTCGTGTGGTTCATCCCAGTACTGTTCGTTATGGTGAATTGCCCAAAAGTTGGCCATTACTTGCGTTCCTGTGTGAAGAGAAGCAAAAAAATAAATTCAATAAATGAAAAAAATAGGGAAAATTCAGTAGTAAAACATTGACAAAAGTTATTATCTTCATCAACAAACATTTCACTTGGTTTTTTGTTAAAAATTTGATTACAAGCTGACATAAATTGATCTGGCCAGGCATTTGAGACAAAAAGTATGGTCTATGAAAACTGTAAGACAGCATTGTGAGCAAGCTTTTGATAATGATAACTTCCCAAAGCTAACAAAACCTGTGAATCTTTCAAAACTTCTGCTTCAGTCTCATGTTTGTCACGCAGTCTTTCCACAAATGTCAAAGTGCAGTGAACTGAGAAAACAGTTTCCTCTTTCTTGGAAAATGTCCCCGTTTGCCCTCTCACACCCACAACATACCCTGTTGTATTCCAATTCCTATTGGCTGAGGCCGTCACGACGATTCATTTCCGCATTTAACTTTCACTGCAGCACACAGACTCCCGCAGAGATAATACCGTGCCGAAAAATTGATTTATATGTCCTTTTTTCTTGTGCGGCACGTGTCGGCGTGTTCTGATAATACACTACTACTACAGCGTTGCGGAATTTTTCTTGATATTTGAACAAAATATTGTTTTCTTAAAAATTAGTCTATCTTTTGCTCTGTGTCTTATCAGAGTTTCAGTGTTATGATTTGAATTAATGATATCTGAGAGCAACAATGTGGAATAACCTTACAGTTTTGTGCCAACGAGAGTTCTCGCAGGATTATTGTTGGAGCTGTGTTTGGTCAAGATAAGTTCATTAAGATATGAGAGGAATTTTTGCTCATAGTTCAAAACCGTACCAAATTGTGAGAGCATAACAGGGAGTGGAAGGAAATGAGAGCTCAATTCTGGGTGAATGTTTTATAGGGAGAGAAGGCTGATTTTGTTTATCAAGAGTTCAAAGACCTTTCACAGTGGCTTACTTTTTCACATGTTTGAGAATAATATTTAGAGGACAGTTGTATGTTTTTGCTTGGTTCCAAATATTTAGTGAAATGTTTGTTTCTAAATTAAATTATAAAACCAAACAGGTGGGAGACTGTTTATGTTTCATTCAGAAGATGACAAAAAGCAAAGAAGTCACTTTCATAATGCCATATTTGTTGCTATGGAAACTGAGAACCTTGAGAAGTAAGGAAAATTAATATACACTTATTTTTATATTAAACCCATACTTTATATTTTGAAAATTCCACAAAATGGAGGAATTTGTTGCTTTTTTATCATTAGGTAAGATATTAATAGATGGCTTGTATTAATTTATGTTGTGGGTATTTATGTACCTTAATATTTTTCTTTCATTTGTGTCATTTTCTGTCAATTTCTCTCTCTTTGGTTAAGATGTGTTTCTAACTTTTCTCTTGTACTTCTCTTGTACCTGTCCACACACAACCACCGTACCATTTAATCTGTACCTTAATAAATTATTTGTATACAAACATCACCAAAGTATATAGTTGCATTCTATGTCTTGTAGAAAAATCTCCATGTTGAGCTGTACGTGGGCATGATTCCATGCAATTTACTGTGATATAAGTGTTATGATGGTATGTAGGTACCAGAAGATACTACAAGCTTACTAAGTATGCCACATGTAGGGTAAATCTTGCCTGTTGATACTAGAAATAACTGAGATCTAGGTGTGACCTCAAATTACCCACTTGACCCCTTCATGTAATTAGTTTAGTAGCCCACAGATATTTTTAATAAACCGCCAGTTGCGTGACTTTTTGGTGTTCAGATGAGAAAGTAACGTAACACTATTGACTGTCCCCCGCCTTTGTAACATTACTGTGTGGTTAATATGTACTGATGTAAGTTCATGTTTAGAAACTGGATGAATATATATAGAACATCATGGAGCCAATCCCACAATGTTCTCAATATCTTGAATTTGACAACAAATGGACAGACAGACAAACAACCACAACCTTTCTATTCACAGTTTATCTGTCAGTTTGACCTTCATATTCATTATATATATTAACTTCTTGGGAAAAATAAAAAAAGTAACAACTTAAGGTGAAGGTGGTTTAAGTATGTTATGGAACTATTATACATTTTTAAAAGTTTCAGCAAATTTCACTCTGTGTGAATTCTATGAAGTTTTTTTTATTTAGTTGGAAAAAGTCTCAATTAATCAACTTTTACTGGTTAATAATTTCATCCACAGTGCCTGTATCCAGTGTAGCCTAGGCTTGTTGTCTCTACTATAAAAGTATAATACTGTAAGTTTAGACTAAGGATTGATCTTTACTCAAGAGGGCAGCAGATCATTTAAAGTGGTCAAACAACATATTCATGACGTTAATGGAAACATTAACTAATAAAACAGTTGTATGTAAAACATTTATGTTGTACCTGATTTCACTTCCATTGATTAAATAGTCAATGACGTTTCTGTGTGTGAATTAAGTCTCTTTTGAATGTATGAATAACAATTAATTGTATTTTATCTGGTCAACTATTTACACTACTAATTTATGTTCTTTTATTTTTAAAAGGCGTCTGGTTATGTCCTTTCCCGCAGTAATTATTCACACAGGTTTTAGATAAAAGACCTGTTCGATATCTGCTAAGTATGTTTTATTTAGCATATTGAGTTGTAGTCAAGGGGGGTTTCCATGGTTTACACAGAGGGCGCTGTCATATCAACTAGGAAATAGTTTAGTCTTCAAATTTGTGTAGCAGATTTGCACACTCTGACTTGTTTTATCCAATATGAAATGATATGGTACATGTGTAAATAACTGCTTATACATCTTTGCACTTGTACAGCAATTTCCCCATTTTGTATTGCATTAGACAATCCAATATCATTTCAATTTAAATTTAACATTTGATTTCATCTTATAGTCTTGTTCAAAAGTACATACCTTTAGGGATGAAGTAGCCACTCACATGGGTATCAATAGCAGCTGCATGGGGCACACCTAAAACCGATAGGGAACAGTACCTCAAAATCTCCCAGATGACTGCCTCTGTTATGTAATAAAAATTAAGAAGAATAAAACAATCTTTTACTGAACTTGACAAAGCTAGCATCACAACATATAAGGGAAAAACAGGAGAAAATGGACATGCTAATTACAGAAAGCAACTTTAGAAAAGTAATTAACATACTTTGGTCTGCTTATTCCTCTATCCACTCATTTATCTTTCATGACAGCTTTGTGTGTGTCAATAGTAGTGTGGTGTTCACTTAACTTCCCTCTTACCTGTCTCCCCTCAACTTATGCACTTTCTCATCTCATCTACCAAACCTGCCAAAGATGGCCTTCACAGTGTTTCATCAATAGGGTGGTAACAATTAATGGCAACCTTTAAGCATTGTAATCGGGTCTGAGTGTTTGTGTCTTCAATTTTTTTTTCTTCTCTCCTATAGGGTCCTCGATGGGGACTTGAGTGTCCCTCCTGATCCTTTTTTCTACTAGAAACCAAACTAAACTAAACTAACCTTAATTTACCTCAGTATTGAGAGTGATATGTTTATCCCTAAACCCTCCCAAACTTCCCCTTCTTTCACATTCCTTACATTTCCTTCGCTTCCTCAATCAGCTGTCTTCGCACAACATAAGTTACTCCCTCTCTAACTTCTTTATAGTGGACTGGTAACATTTTTAGCACTGTACACCTTTAGTGACCGGTCACTTCCAGTCTCACATTGATAGCGATACAAATCTACGCTTTTGAATAGCCATCTAGCCACCTAGCCACTATCTGACAATTGTTACAGCACTCATTACATGTCTGTCTCAGTTAACACACCTGCATGTATTGAATTACCCTTTAATACCCACTTCCTCTTTAAGAATTTCTAACATTTTTCCTGCATCCATCTATTCCACAAATCATGAAATGAGGATGTGCTGTTTTGAAAATTTTCTGAACATTCTTTTAACACTTTCCATTTATGTAAGAAAACAATAATTGCAAGTAAAATCTACTGCAAAAGACAGTTACACTTAACCTTGAAATCTGTCAAATCATGTGGTTTTGTGCTATTTAACGTGGTATGGACATTGCTTGAATTTAAACCGCAGTGTTCATTTGGGTACAAGAAAGTCTATAAGAGGTTCTCTTTGGTTTTCATCACGTTTGTTAAAATTGAAATTTCCTCTTTCCAGTTAAAATTATGGAAAGTTGGAAATGCATGTGTTTAAGGTTCTGCAGACATATTGTGATGTGGTGAGTGTTGCCATGGAAATTAAAAAGGAAAGTAAGCAGAGAAATGCAAAATGGAGGCAATTTAAGCTAAATGCTATACAGCCCTTTCCTTTTCTGGAATGTCAGGTTGTCGGTTTAGTAGGAACGGGTTTTGTCAATAGAGATCAAACCCGCCCAGAGGGAACTGGTAGAACTAGCCAATGAAGACCTTGGGAAGATTGAATGAATAGTCACAACCAGAAATGCCAAACTTAACCTTGGGCCTCTCTCACAGCAGTATGCCTATCGTCTCTGACAAGGAACACGCCAGAGGGCTCCCAGCTTGGCATGGAGGCCACCGCGAAGGAAACAACCACCACGGTTCTTCCCCATCGCAGGAAGAACAGCACGCTAGGATGTGGTGTAATGTTTGAGCATACATGCAAAATATTGAGTGACATTCTGGTCTGTGCTTGTTGTTGGATGATGCTATTATAGCTCATCTAAAAATGGCAATGTTCAAAGACATGAATATGCATAAGGGGGCTTTTGGTATGATCAACATGTACCCATCATATCTTCTCTCAGATTGCAAACAACCCATGTTTGTTTTCTTCTTAAAAAATGGGTAGTTCAGTAATTTCAGTTTGCTCATTTTCTTGCTATATTTATATGTATTTATGATTTGAAAAGTTTTATGAGATCTAACTATTAATCTTCTCTCTGCTATTGAATTTTTGGGAAAGTTAGTTTTTGGAAAAGAGCTGTTTGGCAGGTCTTATATAAATGTTTAAAGACCAGGTGTCAACAAGTACTCTTGAAACATCTGTCATTGTCTAGACACTCCAAGTGTCGGGGGGGGGGGGAGGGAGAAGGGGAGGAGGGGACAAGCCTAGTGCCTAGACACTTGGTTTGTACCAAATTCTCTTTATGTGGAATGGATAATATTCGTGACTATGTAAAATTGTAAGCACATTTTGTATTGTAGTTACATGAACATTACATAAACTATAGTTACATAAACTGTAGTTACATATACTATAGTCATATAAAGTATAGTTACATATACTTTAGATATATAACTATCTAGTGACATGAACTATAGTCATATAAACTATAGTTACATATACTAGAGTTATATATAAACTATAGTTACATGTACCATAGTTACATATACTATAGTTATATAAACTATAGTTATATACATGAACTATAGTCATATGAACTATAGTTACATATATTATAGCTACATCTACAATATTTACATAATCTATAGTTACATGTACTATAGTTAAATAAACTATAGCTACATCTACTATAGTTACATCTACTATAGTTACATATACTATAGTTACACATACTATAGTTACACATACTTGATGTATTATACATAAACAGAAGGAGCAGGATCCTATTCCTTTGAGAATAGCCATTCTCTACTATGTATGATTAAGAACCAATCAGACTGTTGAAAAACATTCCTCTCCACTGCTGTTTGTCGCTTTATTGCCAAATTCATCCCCCTATGTTTAAATGATACAGTAACAAACATCATTTGTGTCCATATGAGTTTACACATTGAAGCCCACAGACAAGAAGTACTTTACAAATCTCTTCCGTGCTGTCTGTATATTTTGTCATGTTTGGTCGATCTTTTTAACAATGTTTTGATTGTTAAATGAAGATCATTCGTCTGTCATTGCTATCGACCTCTTCCTAGCACGTTCAAAACATAATTTATCCCGCTGCGATAGAAATTACCGTGGATGATGGGTAATATGAAAGTACATCAGTGTGATGTCGCTCCGTGAAATTTTGTGTCGAAGTGGCCGACCTATAAATCCGGCACAGTGAGTACTAAATTTGAAGAATGACCTATGTGCCACATAGAACATTGCAATATGAACTGAAATGGTTCCTAGGTTTTTCGATATTTTTTCATGTCATTGACTCGAAGATAGTGCTGTGTACCGCTGTAGTGCTGTAGGGTGTTTTTATTCGTTCCGTGGTGAGAACTGTGCCATTACTTATGTGTTAACGTACAGTAGCGTTTTTTAAGGAGAAATTGGAAACAAATTATTGTAATTAGCCGTGTTGGCCAACTCCCTGCTGTTAACTTCTTGTGATGGAAAACTTTGGCTTTTGTACTTTTCACCTTCAAAGTACTTTTCGCTGTCATTAACTTTTAAAGTACTTTCCAGTTTCAATGGCCTTAACATTGTGCAGAAAACAGCAGGTATTTGTCCATTACATATCAAGTCTGATGTTGGTTAGTATTATCTAATGAAATTTAAATGAATAACAAAGCCACTTGAGCACTTTCCTTCAATTTACTTTCCTAAGATATCAAATTCCCAAGAGTTTATCAAGAGACCCCTGAGCTATTGAAATGGAAAGAGACAACGTCTCCCCCTTTTCAATTGGTCAATGACCTAGTAGTGAACCTTAGTATCTCAAGAAAGTTTACCAAGATCAGCAACATACCTGTTTGATACCTGTTTTATACAGAGGGCGATATTCCAAATTATTACTTTGCTTCTTAAATTGACTTAAGTTAAATGTCATAATTATCATTATTAGAACACAGTTGTTTCTTTAGTGTTTGTCATTATACAAAGAAAAAAACATTGTTTTGGAAGGGTTATTTCTTTCTTTCGTTAGTGCACCAAAATCCTCGGTTGGGTTACTTACGAAGATATGGTAATTTCCTTTTGTTTTCCAGTGATACACGACCATCTTTTCCCAGAGTGTTATCCAATTCATCCTGTAACTTGCTCTGCTTTTTTTGGAAAACAGCCATGTAAAGGAGACTCCACTGTAATGTGTTTGCCATTGTGTCAGTTCCTTGAATTAATGAAGAAAAAAAAATTAAATACATACAAAACAGTGAAATATTTAATAGGATCCAAGAAAGGAAATGAAACTTGCAGTGAAAAGATGTAAATAGAATGAATTTGAAAATTAGCATGAAGTGAATAGAGGGCAGTAGAGCATATTGTTTTGTGATACTATTCTGACACAGAAACTTTGACAGATAGACCAAACTGAGTCGTATCCAGTTGACTTGTTTCCACAACCAGAGTTTTAGGACATGGTTATATTTGTGAGTGGTTTGGCCGTCTGTGGTGCGTTTGAAACGATTGATTTAACATCATTCCTCTCTTACCCGTCTCCAATGCATATGCATCTAATCACAGGAGTGTACAATGGAAGAGAAGTTAATGTTGTGTATATATATTCAAGCTGGACATTGTATATTGGCTGTTTAAGCAGCTAGCCTTATTTGAAAATCCAACTTATATAAAAAATCATGATCTTACAATTATCAATGAGCTACATCAGTGTCACAACAAATGTTTGAATTTTAACTTAGAAGAAAGTGTGTGAAATTGCAAGAGACAATTAAATATTCAACATTTGGCCTGCAATACTTTCATATCTACTCACAATAATCTTCTTCTTATTTAGCATTCATGGTTCAAGGATTTACTACCATTAACCTGTTAGGACTAATTACCAGCTGACTGCACCATTTTGTGTCACCATATTGCATAATGTCAATAAAGAACTGGTATATCCAAATGAGAGGAAACAAATATTGTAGAATAGCACCCTCTACTAAAAGTCTATTTTTTTATTGGCTAAAATTTAAATTGGGATGTCTCCCTCTATTTTGGTAAGTTGGCCAAGAACAGAAGAGTATTATGTACTGTGACTACTGACTATACAGCAAGAGCAATTCACTAAGTTGCAAGCCAATTAGAAAACCAGAAATGGAAGTTTTGTTCTTCAAAAGTGTCTGAAAACATATAGATACTGTCCAAATGTTCAAACTTTGTAGAAGGAGAATAAAAGTAAGTCTTTTGTGACGTTTGATCTCTAAAATGTGTAGCACTTGTGTATAAAAAGAATTGCTTTTTGCTTTAGTACATTTATCCAAATGCTACAAGTTAACACTGCATAATATATTTTATATGCCTTCAATTAGACATGCTATCTACATTATTGGCATTGTTATAATGCATATAGCATGGGTAATATTTTTTCTCTCATAATCTTCAAGTAATATTGGAGACCTGACCAGGATTAGACAGATGTGAACCTGGTTTCACAAATGATCACTTGTCTTGAAAAGGACCTAATTTATTCGCGGCTTTGGCTTGGATTATCTAAGTAAATGTACAGTTTGAAAAGTGATCATAACAGAGGAGTAGTGTCGTACCTGCAAAGAAGATGAGCCACATGTTCGTAATAACATGTTCTGGTGTCAGAACATCGAGAGCGTCTGAGTTGTTGGAATCAACTGCCTCTTTCGTTGATGCCAGAAGAGCATAGAGCATGTCGGTCACGTTATCCTCTTTGAAATTTGCAACATGTTCAATGTATTTCTTGGTTAGAATTCTGTCCCTCTTCCCTTTTGCTCTGAAAAGTGCGTTGAACCATTTGTTTGGGAAATGTCTCAGCCAAGGGAAAGCATTGACCGGGTGTACGGGCGATATCACTTTGATTATTTCCTCGGAATAATCCAATATTTCGCTCAGTTCTGGATCTTTGTTGTGGTAACGCTCGCCGAAGACAAGGTTACAGATAATGTTTAAAGAGGCAATGTACAAGTCGAATTGTGGGTCGAACGGTTTACCGCCCCTCTCGTCGATGACAGAGACTAACTCCATGGCTTCCTTGTGAATCTTTTCCCAGAGGTTTGAACTGTTCATGACCCTAATGGCCTGTTTACATATTGCCGTATGAAGCTGCCATTTGTGTTCGTCTTTACACGTTAGAAAGCCCTTCTCTCCTACCAAGTACTGCATACTGAAGAAATCTGGTCGATGCGATATGTGCATGCCTCTGTAAGCTTCCCTTATCAGATGTGCATTGTTCAAAATCACCACCCTCTGAGAACCCACTTTGAGACTGAAAATGTCGCCGTATCTCTTGGCTAGTTCAATCATGGTGAGATGGGGCGACTTGTAGTCGATGCTGAGGACGTTGCCTATGAAGGGTATGGAGGTCGGCCCCGGTGGTACCCTCTGAATTCTGTAATCATACTGCTCTTTCAGATAGTAGAACGCCAGGGCAGTTCCACAAAGCGATGCCGTAATTAGCATCTTAGTCGTTTGGTCGATCTCTGTTAAGTTACTCTGAAAAACAAACAAATAGACGAGAAGATATGAAAATATGGCAAAATTATTGTCAGTTGTCACCTCCTAGTACCCTTCCAAATGGTTTACTGCCTTGCTTGGGTGGGTATACTCATACAGAATTAAATGGGAGTAGGGACAAATAGAAAAGATTTTGACCTTCGTCCAAGACTTGTAAATATTTGTTTTCCAATTATAAAAAAAAAAAAAATTCAAAGGTATTAATTTCACCTTAACCTACATTTATGCCACCAATACTTTCCTCCCTGCCATATTAACCACAGAAGTGATAAAAATATCATCTAGTTTTCTCAAACCTTCCTGTTGTAAGTTCTTAGTTTCAAATGTAAAGGTTTTGAACCTTTGGACTATATTCTGGATGACACACTTTTCGATGAATATGAGAACTCACTTCCTGACAGGGAAGGAAGCTTAAAGATAAAATTGTTAAGTCTAATGTTACCTGCAAGCATATTTTGTATCGCTTTGAACAATAATATATAATTTTGGCAGATTTGATTGAGTTGATTAATTCTACATATATTGAGTTTCTTCAAACATTGCGTGAACCTTTCATCAATTCAATACACCCATGGATCATCTGGTATGCTTTCTGGATATCTCTTCATTATCATCTCTTGGGAAGGGGCACAGTAGGGGCACAGATTCATTATTTATAGGTATCCCTTTACCCCCCATCTAAAATGTATACGTAAATTACACACAACATATATTGGACATATCAAGTAGGATTCGTCAATAATGTTGGGTTTTTTCTTTATTATTTATTCCTGCTCATGGATATTTCTTTCTATCTGTATCATAAATTTAAAGATAACAATAACCTTTGTATAAACTCAATGCCTGTTTGATTTATTAAGTTATTCCTAAGAAGTGGGGGTCCCTGGTTGTGGATGAAGAAACCACAAATATGTAACCTCATTTGTCCAATGCACCCTCAAGTATTGTTCTTTGAAAGAGCAATTCCCATGGCAACAACTTTTGCCAAATGTAAAAAGCCATTTCTTAAGGGTTTTTCTTGTTTTTTTTTGCTGGCACATGACTCTCACAACAAAGCAGGCCAAATCAAGTTCATCTGCCCATTGTTCCTTTCATATTGTCTCTCAAGGTCATTGTCATTTTCAGTTATTTTCATTTTCAAATTGTTAATAACCTTTGTCTCTTGTTATTTTTAAAACTTTAAAGGTATCATTGCCAACTATTTATCTGGTAACCACTGCCAGTGTGTACTTTTCAGTAACCTCATGTAACCGTTGATTCTAAATAAATGCGGTTATAAGGCAAATGACTTCAAAACATCATTTTCCAAACTTTGGTTAAAAATTGTCACACTTTTAGAAAATTGCAATAGCTCCCTCATTTTGGAAGTGGATTCTTTAATTTATTCGTCTTCATCTACGTATGTGTAAAAATTGAGTTGAGCTTTCAACTTCTGCTGTGATCTGTAATTTCCAAATGCTTTTTGATGAAACTAGATGGTTTTATCATTTTTTTGTATTTATCTTGGCAATAGTACCTTAAGAGCTAAAGTAACACACAAGTCTGTGATAACGTATAGTTAACACATAGTAAACATCTCCCAAGGCAATTGCAACATAGAAGTCAGTGGTGAAAGTTCAAGCTGTGATTTTTAAGTGATGGTTACTGGTTAATGAGCAAGTTAGGTCTATATAGTGTGTCTATATATCAAGTCTTGATGTGGTTTTTAATGTATAAATGTTTAAATGTATAAATGTAGTTTTTAAATGTATAAAAGGGCATGTATAGAAAGACATGTATAAAATGAATGAATAAATGAATATTTAAAATTTTAATTGGTTGTTTGGGGCTAATACTGATGACCATTGAACCAGGAATGACCGAGTTGACCTCAGAATTATCGAAATTTTGAAAGCATTGTTACTAATAATTGGCAAGAGGGGTGTGGGTGGGGGGGGGGTGGCCCATGCTATTCCTATAAAGTCATTCTTTAAGAGTCCGTTTTGACATTTTGCCCTACTATCAGTTTTATGCAGAGCATGCCAAATTGATAACCTACATTGACCTATTGTTGAGGATGCCAAGCACTGAACATGTTTGAAACTAAACTATTGCCTGTCTCTATTGCAGTCATAGAATATAACCTTTCAATGATAAAAATGGTGAGTAAATGTTGACCATCTATGTTGGCAGATAATCCTGCTCTAGCACAAGGTCATACACTTTAACGCAGCTTTTAGCCATTGATTTGGTAGGCCTGCAACATGATTGGGTACAAAACTTTTTATAACAATAAGTTGTTCAATATCATGATAGTAATCCAACATGAATTCCAATTGTTTGAAAGCTGAGATTGTTGAAAATAAAAGGCTTACAATATTTTGCCCGGTTTGACACCTGCTCACCTTTGAACCTACCAGGTCATAGGAGAAGTCGTCTATCTGCACTACAAACTTTGTCCAAATTATGATTCTTAAAGCAGCATTTTGCGTCCTTTTCTATGATTTTTCTCAACCTCACTGACTCCACTATGCCATAACGACATAC